>JAQIWG010006297.1:0-13449 GCA_034695025.1 Chamaedrilus cognettii | reverse complement strand
TATGAATGTGAATCTAACTTGCCGATCGTTAACTCAACTCTAACTCAATCGTAACACCGTGGACTTGAAATGACCCACTGTACTCCCTAGACTAGGCATACTCCCTAGACTCCCCATAATACATCAAGGTTCATCTCGGTAATGTTGCGATAGCGCTGTGTTTATGACGTAGAATACAGGTCCACCGCGTCGAATGGGGTTAAACGCTTTGCAGCGGTTGATCTCGCACGAACTGAACTCTTTGCGGCGCATACGGCTGATCTAGAATTATTGACAAACGCTCTGAGAGGCTGACTTAGAATTAATGAATTTCCCCGAACGGCGATAAGTTACGCCTCATGCATTAGACTTCATTTACAAAAAAGACAATGCGTTTTCAATTCAGTTATTCGAATCCCATCTATAATATTATCAGGACCAATTAAACCTAGATACTAAGATACTAAGATACTAAGATTTAACTTCTATGAACTCTAGATGTAAATGCATGGAGTCCCTAAACCTTGTTGACATCCTAGCAGTGTCACGCACGAGATGGATGACGCCAATCACCGAAGCACGCAAATCCCCGCGACACGCTCTGCTGCCGCGCTGCAGCTGTGGCGAGTAATTCATCGTTTAAATGAAACTCTGGTCACACTGCGATGTATGGCGGCAGTGTTAAGGTCTGAGGTAAACGTCTCATTCGGTTTTATATTTTGAATAACGCGGCCCACTTAGTGCTTTCTATTTCAAGTCAACCAAGCTACAACGGCGCTCGAGTCAAGAGAACAGATCAGCATAGGGTTCTTATACGTTGTAATTGAAAATAAATTCAATTCAATTCAATCGGAGGTAATACAATTCAGAAGGCTGAATCAGGAATGCAAATGACAAATAGTTAAATAGCTAACCCTTCGATGAAAATAATGCTTTCTGCTTCCCAGGCTTGTAGCCTGAGGGAAGTCCAATTAGCCTGACTATGATCTTGATAGCCTGGAAAACGTCGTAAAATGGGCGAGTGAATATGTGGCACAACTGACCAATTATTTTTACTACTTCGCCAGATCGAGGAGGAAAGAGGTTTTTAGGCTAGTGCGTTAGCTAGCGTACTTACATAAGAATTACTGTGCTGACTGCTGAGCTCTGTTTTGCTCCCGCATCCGGCGTCCAGACGCCAATACTCGGGCGTTTCGTTGTCTCAAGAGGTCAGAGTCTCATTTTCTGGCGTCGCGGCAAAGAAATTATCGAGAGTGTAGGCTTACGTGGAGTAGGCATAATGCAATCACGGTGACGCCGAGACCTTCTGGGGTCTGAAGACGCCATAGGGACGACAATAGGCTATTGGCGTCCCGGGGCACGGGGGTACGAATTTTGGCGTGTCAGTAACATTTTCTGGCGTCATGCGCCCTCGATGCCAGATAGCGGAAGCCCTGCCAAATTCGCCGCGGCTAACAGCATTAGTTTGGTTATAGAAACGCCGCTGCGAATGCTTCACGCCTGAAGTCTAGACTCGAAACAATAGATCAAATGGACGCGCGAATCATCGACTGCGCGATAACAATGACTCGCTGGCGAGACCGAATGATGAAAATAGCGGACACGATCGCTGCGGTTGCGTCAGAGTTGTGTGTGTGTGTGTGAGAAGAATGCTGTCTGGGAGAAATTGCTTCCGTCGTAGTTTTGTCTTCCACCACGCTCAGTTAGTCTAGGCACCGTTGAGAGACTTCATTTAGGAACCGGACAAACACTGCATTTAGTAACCGGACAAACACTGCGTATTACAGTCTCCATGCAGCCCATTGGGAACTGAGGGATAAGCAATATAAAGACGGAGTCTCTCACTTGTGATCAAAAAGCGGGGATTGGAAACAATTTTGCAATGAGTCAAAAATTTAACAAGATAGAACCGGCAATCATACCTGTCAATTGTGTGAAAATAAAGAGAAAATATCGACAAATGTTTAGGATCGTACTAAATCAATTGCATTTTATATAGATTCGAACGTTGACAACAAATCAAAAATAGAAAGGAGCATAAAGATCAGGGATAGGGGGGTCACACTCCAAATGTTTACCCTCCCGCCCTGAACCGATTTTGATTCGCTCCGGTTCTCTGCACTAGGGGTTCCACGTTTTGTTTCGTTGCGTCGGAGGGCGTGTGAAGTCTGCAGCTGCATAAGCGTCTGGCGTGGTCACTGGTCACCCGGGAGACTTGGAGGGCAAAGTTCTAGCTGCCCCATGGGGCTGTGGACCCGCAGCCCAGAGCAAGCCCTGGGACTGAACCTACGTTTTGTTATCTCATGAAAACATTGTCCATTGAATCCAGTTAACTTCTTAATTGAAGAGTCTCAAACTAACCGAAACTAATGCTACCAATCTTTGAACATGATCAATCCTTCCAGAGAGAGAAACAACGAGAGAGATTTATGGGGAGTTATTGTCTGATATCGCTATGACGTCAGAACTGTGACGTCATAAGGTAAGAGTTGCAACAAATGGCTGCACACTACGAACGTCACTCACGTCGGAGGCAATGCTCTCAGAATAGATGCAAACGCAAGACAATTGCTGTCCCCTCTGATGCTAAGGCCAGCTAATGAGCTTTTGGATGACTTTTTAGCTAAAGTGAGCCCAATGTCATATTTTCTCCTGAGCTAATCATGTACGCTACTATTCTATATTTAACAGCACGTTTGCAGCTGCGACTATCATGGGACGGGCTTCGGGGATCATTTCCAATTAAGACTTTCCTGTCATCTTTACCGCATTTAGTATCAATTGAACGATCACTGATGTTCCTTCTAATCTGAACTAGCGTCAAAAAGATTTTGTATAAATGTCCACGCGGATACAGACAGTTCCGGTAGCCTATCTTTCTCCAGGAGCGGTTCTATGTTATAGATGAGACGGATTGCATTGCCTCCCTCCCCCACTAGCATGTCAAGCCGAGCTTTGTTAATGCATAAGTAAAGTATGCAGCCAAATTAATTCCCAAAAAGCAAAGGTAAGACAATCATCTCTCCCGCTACCAGCAATAAACAACCCCCACCCCCGACCACCATGCCGAGTAAATTTTCGCCAAGCGAAGAGAGTTGCGAGCGTAAAAAATGTCTATACCGTACCCTCGCCCTCCTGGTCGTGAATTGAGCACGCGAGGGAAAAACGGGGACGGAAACGGGAGGGAAAAACGGGTTATCCGCGGCAACCCCTTCTGGTCGTCACTTGTGCAAGGAAATATCTGAATCCAAGACGATAACCCCCCCCCCCCCCCCACAAAAAACTGTTAAACCTGCCCCTGTCCTTCTCCTCTCACCGATATTCCTCGTCGATTTTACAATAACAATGTTATTTTAAGCGCATGCGCGTCAGAGAACAAAGTCAAAGACTGGCAGGAAGTCACGACCACGCCTCAGAATAATTGGCGCCGCTCGTAATTGAACCGTCGACCATTATTGACGAGGCTCTCTGATCGAAACACAAATGCGATAACTAAAGCCGATAATTGTCAACAGACTCCGGCACCGACATGACCTTCCTGCAGCTTGCTCCCAATTTTCGTCGTTCTTCCGTTCTCTAACATTCTAATACGGTTCTAACAGCGTCTGTGCAACGATCAAGCTAGCTCGACTACCGAGAATATTTTTAAACGCAGCTGCTTTGTCTAAGATTTTTCTGATTTGTTTCACGCAGCGTTGTCTAATTATCCTCTTAATAGCAAACTCATCGATTGTCATTCATCCATGTTTAAATAGCGAAATTTTTAATTTCGCAGCAAAAGACGCGCACCTGTGCCTTAAAACTAGCGGACTGGAGTCCAGATCCACTCGTAGCGCTATAATGTCGAAGTACATTGTAGATCTACTGTTGCTGTCGACGCAAAGCAAAAGAGACAGCGCCGTATTCTCTCCGAGAACAACGACTATTGTAGTAACGAAAATAATAACGATCTTCACTCATCGGCTGCTTCGATTGACCGTTGGAGGCGCATTGAATATCGGTAGCTACCGTCCAGTCCGATCCATGCTACACGTAGAGCGCAAGAACGACGATACACAAGACGCGTGATGCGGTTATGATACAATGTCGCGTGTGACAAGCAGCGCGCGCCTACAGTCGTTTGATGCCTGAATCCGTCCGCTGCAGAAGCGCGCGTGCCGTGCTGTTACACAAGATCTCGAAGAAAATGGTCAATCGACCAATACTAGCTATTGGCTATTGTGACTGGCACGACGCCGAAGCAATAAATACTTGTAGGCTTTACATTATTTATGACAGTTTGCTGCGAACAGCACAAGATGCTCCAGCGCGGCATACTCATTCATACACTGCACCCATATAGTGGAAGTTTATTGCAGATTTCAGAATGTTTATGGTTAGCGAGAATTGACGCTTAACCCGCACGCGAATAGGCCAATAGAATCTGCGCGGTGAGGCTTCATACAAGCCACACTGCTCGCTTTCGTTCGTCTGTCAATAAAAAAAAGAAAAAATTGCTTAAAACTAATATATTTCAACCTTAGCCCATCCAAACCTAACCATAGCGTAGCCCTGAACTAACCCTAAAATAATTCCAAGTGATTGACTCACGAGGTGTGCGTGACTTGTATCAAGCTCAACCGCGCAGACTGTGTATTCGCAGCCCGCCGCCCCACTCTCCGTCCTCCGCCCCCAATCCTTCCCCCGCTTCTTCCTCGGACTACAAACTCCCGGTCGCTCTCCGACACTCCAATAACATTAGCGACTGAATACCGCCGAGAATTCCATCGTCGCTATATATTTGGTGTGCGACGAAAACCACGTTAAATTGCGAGACGCAATCTGGCCGATATACTATCGCAGTGTGTCGTCTGTTGACCGACCGATCGACAAGATGACGCAGTGTGTCGTCTATTGACCGACCGATCGACAAGATGGCGGCGGAGAGCACTTGTTGAAGGGTCACTCGGTAAATCTAATCAAATCAGCGGATCGTCCAACGCTCGTTGTCATGCCAACGGCGGGTTGTCGCAGCGCAGAAGTGTTCGGTTGAAAGCTATATTATGTATATCGGAAAGATCGCTGCCAATTATTTGCTGCTGAGTAGACTGGGTTAGGTTATAATAACTTTATAATAAAAATTATTGATGACTTGGAAACGTTGTTTAGGCCTTCAATTTGTTCAAGACTAGTGTGCCATAGGTAGGCTTGGAAACCTGCTAATATATTGAGGAAGTGGCATTTTGTCATCGTCACGGTATCGTTCATTTTGTATAGGCTATACCTGTTGATTATTTGAATTGTATTCAATTGGTTTATCTGGTCACCTTCCACCCCTGCCAAATAATAATACCCAAAAATATTTCTATTGTTTTGAAAACTACTTTATACGATGTCAAGGTTCTTTTAGCTGTTGTTACAATTATAATATGAAGGAGTAAATTGAAGAAAATGTTGTCAGGATTAACTAGTTTAAAATGTAACTTAAGTAATCAGTAATTGGCTAGCAGCCCTACTGTTGTACAAGAAAAAGTGCCTGTATCTTACACAGGCACCATTATAGACGTATCGATGGCGATCTACTCTGTCGAAATTCCACAGCTGCAGTTCGCGTCAGCTAATGCATGCTTGAACCTGGCCAATACACTTTATCTACACCACCAAGTTTACATCAGTTAGCCTACTGGTGTAACTGGTGTAATTAACCGGATGCCGAGTATTGGAACACTATTTTTTCACCAAAGCGAGATTAACAGAACCATCAGCGTCCATCTCACACACATCTAGAGTCTACGTTGAGAGCAGGCCTACTGATATCCTTCTCACCTCACACATCTAGAGTCTGTTTGGCGGGGATTAGCATCCTCGTCTCCATCCAGCCTCAACCCTGTCCAATGACGCGCGTCAAGTTTTTGCAAGAAGTTGGCACGTGCAGTTAAACCCCGCCGAGCCCAGTCGCAAAAGTAGAAAACCGCAGCTACATGGCGGCGTTAGGCTATTTGCGCGAGCTAGAGGTTTAGGCCAAGATGTGTTAGAATATTTATAGCTGCGCCCTGCTCCGCTGCGCTAACTTGCGCTTGCAGCTCAATCCAAACTATTCCTCGGTCAACAGGGAAGTGCAGCGTCTATATCGAGTTACGCTGTGTGCGTGGCTGACACGGATACCAGCGCGTCGGACGTTAGCGCGCGGTCTGCGCCGACGGAGGATATTGGAGAGTCGCTTGGAGTGGAAGCGGTCCTGAGGCACGCCCCGGGAACAGGGTAGGATTTGCGACAAAATCGCGAGGGAGGGTCAAGATTTCTACCATCTCAACTAACGGCCGGGGGGGCATGTAGGGAACTACTTTTGACAGCCAAGGGGGGGAGGGCATCGATATTAACCTTCGCGCTGGAAAGGCAATAGCGTCCCTAACGCAACTAAAATTCATTATTTGACATGGATCTCCAATCAAAGCAATTTTCACAGCTTACATGCTGACAACTTCATCCTTTTTATTGTTTAGTCACAACTTATTAGTTAACTGACTATTGTCAGATCATACAAATAGGCTTACCCATTTTCTACACTTTATTATGTCGTATTTTTGACCTTGGGGAGGTTCAGGTGATTGAGATATCATTGGGGAGGGGGTGGAACTCCGACCTCTCCCCATGGCTCTTTGTATACTGGCCAGGGGGATCAGGATTTCATTGGAGAGGGGCGGGGGTTTAACCCCTCCAGGGGTTTTGACGAATTCGACCATGCTGGAGACAAGAATGGAGCCACGACTGGAGGACGCCTGGAGACACGACTGGAAGCACAACTGGAAGCACGACTGTGATCAGATTGAAGCCTGGACATGCGTGCTCCATCCGCCTCGCCATTATTGAACTGGTTCTAGGCCCAGGGGCCTTTTTATATCTAGCTCCACGTAGCTGCAGTCCACGTTCGACGCATTGAGCGCAGTTTTATTGCTCCCTAGTCGGATATTTGAGTTTAAATGTACTTTGCGACTTTGCGATTTTAAACATTAACTCAAAAATTAATACATGCAGGTTTTAAGGTTTTAATCTCCACTATTAATGGTTTTTGATACTTCTCAGCTTAGGGCATCTATTCAATTCTCCTATGGTCCCATCAGTCGCTTTTCTGCTCGACCATACAAAATCGATCCAGCATCGTCCAGATGTGCATGTCAACATGTTTTATACACGGGAGGTCTCAACTCTGAGCGAGTGCGGGTCTCAGCAGCCAGACTCATCTAAGGCTGCGTGAAAGCCGTAGATTGTTGATACAAGACCAACTCACTGTTGTTTCTAGGTCCTGCACTATCAACGTGGCTTTCAGAAATGGGCCATGGAGTAATTTGTTGCAGAAAATGTGAATTAACGGAACTCTTGTTCAAATAGCCGAGGGACGAGGCTGTAGAGCGCCCGTGTTTGTGTTTGCCTTCCGTCGGTGAGGTGTCTGATTGCTCAGTAAACCTTAAATTTCGCATTTATAACTACGCATTTCGCTGGTTTTATAGCAGCACATTATATTGGTCAAAGGCCTACCTTGCATTAAAGCATAGCATTGATATATTCATTTCTTCTTGGATAGTAGCAGCCATACCATGATCAAGTGAGCTACATGTTCATGTTAATCATGTTATCGAACACGTGCACGCTGAACCTATTAAAATGATTGCAGACGATCACGGACATAACAGCCTCATTATTCAATGCGAGTTTTATGATTTTAGGACCACTTCATTCTTCATTAATCTGTAATCTATTGCCTAAAACTCGTCAAGTCGAAAGGATCGATAGGCGACGCATTCACGGTTTGTATTCGGATTGAAAAAAAATCAAAATCGAGTGATCTGTTGCCCTTTAGTCGGGGCCTATGGCTATCAATCCGCTGCCGAGCTTAGACGAGTTATTCAAGCCGTTAAACAAAGGTCACTGGGTCCAAGGCACGCTTCGCTCTCGGTGTTACGCCCCCCGCTCCCTTCTACCCCCCCCCCCCGCTCACAGATCTCTTTCGCGCAGAAATTCGATTTCTGATCTATCACACCAGGGCGCAGCTCCCCCCCCCGCGTGTCCTGATCGATAGGTGACGCGACCAGCGCGCGCAGTAATTGAAACACTCCCTCGGTCCCGTCACGACCCTCTATCACGTAACACCTCCATCACGTGACACCTTCATGGCGTCACGTGATGTCCAGCTGACGTCACCGGTCACGTGCGGCGTGATGGGACGTGCTGGAGGAGAGCCTACCGATCCTCGCATCACTTTGAGATAGAGAGAGGGCTCCCCGCCATAAAATCTATTGGCCGACCCCTAACGTTAGTGGTCGTTCAAATGTTAATGTAAAAAATGACTTCATTGACGCGAAAAACTGGAGGCCTCCCTTGTCAAAATTTGTTAGGTTTGCCCAACCCCGGTTTCAGGTATTTGACCTTATATTCGGGCCAAAAAGCACACAATAATAGATCTGCGCCACTTGGGGGGGGGGGTGGGCTTAATAAATCGAAGGCAGTTCTGTGATGTCCATAGTGGTTGGGACCGAGCGCGACGGCTTCCCTCAAAAATTTTGCTTTGGCTCTGCTCCCGGTCGTTAGTTCATTCACCGACCCGTCACCCTGGTCCGGAGGATCTTATCGAGAACGCGTTCTTGTGCCGCTAGAGGCGCTGCGTGATAAGCCGCGCGTATTGGATGAGTTTGTAGAGGGGTCAAAGCAGATTGAGACCTGTTGCTTTGAGACATTGCGCTCTTGTATCTGTTCTTACAAAATGCATCAACATTTTGAACCATTGTTTCTAAGCATCCATGTGTAATCTATAATCGATCGGCGTCTGGCGATTTAAATAAGAATAATTGAATAAGAATAAAGCGGTATGACTATGCCAATAATATTATATAAAGTAATTGAGCCGTCACGCCCTTTCCCAATTTAAATGCGACGCCAATGAATGTCAGTGGAGAGTGTGCATTGGATAATAAAAAAATCTCGCTGCATAATTTACTAGGCGCACACGCGGTTTCAGTTTTCTCATTTTGTCGCCGGCGCCTGATCATGTTGATCATTTGATCCGTCACAAGCGCGCGTCGAGTCTCGAACCAGCGCCTGACGTCATGACGTCATCACTGTGCGTACAATTACACACGACGCGCTCTGTCGATTATGCAGCGTCGCCTTAATTCATTATTGATAGCCTGCGATACCGACTCGACGCCTTGAACTGGCTGTGCGGGTCCAATTTAGTGCGTAATGGGACGTCAACTTTCGCAAGTGATGTATCCAACCACGAGATTGTTGAGACGATAATAACCGAGTCACGCACTATACGCCGACTTTAGCGTCGGTGCTAGCCACAACTTTGTCTTCGCGACGTGGGTGGTGGGCCTATCTAGACTTGTTAACGGGCAATGAGGCCTAGCCTATGTGTGTTTGACCTCTTACATCTGCGCATTGATGTCTTGATATCGGCCCTGGGCTATACAGCGCAGCTTGTGTCTGTGAACGCGGCGTGGTATAAAACACCTGCATACGTGGGTCTAACATCAAAGTTACCAGAGCTCACCGACGTCACTAACCTGATCTACATTTTTAGTATTTTTATCAAACGCTAAACTGAAGAAGAACGTTTTCCTATTCCTTGAAGACTAGAGAAAGAGGCAAGTTGTATAGTAGCAGTATTATAAACAGAGGACCAATAGACCATGATAGGAGTATGTACTGTATACTGCGTGTGAGCATAGTGGACCAAAGTAAACAAAAACTCGACTTCGTATCGGATTCTTGAGTATGCCACGTACATATACAATGTAGCTATACTGCACTTTAGGCCACAATGTACCGCTTGCATGCTGGCCTGTAGTCCTGTTGGAGCAAATTGATTTTAAAATCTCGCTATCCAAAATAACTTAGCGCTTAGGCCTATCGAAACTTCGCTGTGTTCATTAATTATGCCACTACGGGCCTAGTATAGGATACAACAGCCTCCTAATTGAGCATGTCGTAATTTTATGGGTGGTAGCATGCAGGGGCGGCTGCAGGAATGTTCAACTGGGGACTCACTGGGGACGCCAGCCATTTCTGGTGCATGTAACATCTTTGACGTCACGAAATTATTTAGCCCTTCGAGTGAGAACTCGCAACCGGGGGTTAGGGGTTATAAACAAATTTTCGAGGGAATTCTTGACAGTGATTAACTGATTATCTATTTTTAGGCCACTATTTACAAATTTGTCAAATTTTCTCTTCTGGATGCATTTTTCCCCTTAAAAACACAGGGGACGGGACCCCAACAACATTTTATTGGAACGCCAATCTTCAAATGCATCGAAGATGCCAACACCACAACACCACATTCATGCCCTCTTTAACATTGCCAATCCAAATTTTGCGGAAATCCAAGTTGCAAATTGAGGAAGCCTGCATGGCGTCATTGGCTTCCGTGTAAAACCGCCACTATGTAGCTGTTGTCAAAGTTGAGCGTGCCTAAAAAAAAAAAAAAAAATTGCATATGCTATACATTACAGTCCTGTGCCTTTTTCTATGATAAAATGCAGGTCTACCATGGGCTCCAAGCCACTAGCCCCCAAGGGCCCCAGGGCTCTGCTTCTCCTCCTCGTCACTACTGTGTTCACTTCGCGAGTGACCCAAGGCCAGGGCCCCCCGTCCTATATCGACGTCCCCCTAATGGGAGCCGAGCGGAGCCAGGGAGGTCCCGCGTGCCCCTGCTTCTCCCCCCGCTGGACGGCGCTCAAGCTGACGCGAACCTACAATGTTGGCTTGGCTAGTGGGGCGCAGGGGGGCGGAGGAGCCCAACAGCAGCACGGGGCCCCGCAGGGGGGCGTGGGCCCGCAGCAGGGAGGAGTTGGGGGGAGACAGCAAGGGGTTGGCTGGACAGACGACCGGTCGATGATGTTTCAGGACCACGTTAACGGTCTGACAGCCGTCAAGAGACTGGGCACTGGACTGAGGACGCTCGTCGACTATGTCCGGGTAACCGTGCATGCAGCCTGCTTCTGTCATTGATGGCCGCACCCTGGGGCACTCATGGTGACTTTTTAGTTTAGGGACAGTGTGTAGCACAAAGACTATGATATATACAGTCCGTTTCTGCGCAAGAGATCCGGCACAGAACCGCTCGCCCTTCTTTGGTCGCCTTTTACGGCTCGCCCGGGAAGCCCTTGAAGTCAATTCATTTTTCCCCGGCGTGCAGGGGTTGCTCATGGTGACTGGTGGGACCCACCAGCTTACCGCTCTGAGCTTATATGTGGCTCAGAGTTATCGTGATGCTCGGCTGGTTATTCTGAGAATTGCGATCTTAGCTGTTTTGCTAAGTTTATTAAATTTAGAAAATAGAACATGTTCAGCGGCATCACTTCTACTGATGGGATCTATGTCATGTTGACGTCTGCTCTTTTTACATACATTTTTCACAATTTTTTGAGTTTTTTTGCAAACAGATGCCTATAGGCCCCCTAGCCCACAACATTATATTTGGCGAGAATACAAGATGTATGAAATTTCCTATACTTTGCGCTCAGTGTGCCCTGTGCTCAAAGCTTCTGCTATGTGAAATTGCTGTTGTATATAAATCTTTTATTTACCATCAAGGCAGAATACAATAAAAAAAATAGAAACTTAAATAAACATACAGTTGAAGTGCGAGCTAAATTATGGTTGTGCATCTCATATAATATGTAGTCTACGTCAGCCGACATGTAGTGAATTATTATTGTAATTAAAGTACTCCCGTGCACATGTCCTGTGCGCTGTTCTCAGAGGTGCGCCTATCAGGTCAACTCTAGAACGACTCCCGCTAGCTGCACTCGGGTCATGGACAGCAACTTTCAGCAGGGGCGCTGTCTCACAGGTCGTTTATACCTACTACTAGTAGGCTGAGTGTGGAGTGTGGACTGTATTATATACCTACTACTAGTAGACTGTGTGTGGAATGTGGACTGTATTATATACTTACTACTAGTAGACTGTGTGTGGAGTGTGGACTGTATTATATACCTACTACTAGTAGACTGTGTGTGGAGTGTGGACTGTATTATATACCTACTACTAGCAGACTGTGTGTGGAGTGTGGACTGTATTATATACCTACTACTAGTAGGCTGTGTGTGGAGCGGGGACTGTATTATATACCTACTACTAGTAGGCTGTGTATGGAGTGTGGACTGTATTATATACCTGCAAATTGTAGGCTACCGGCGCCCAGTCATCATTGTAACTTTATTGCGACATGTCTTACTTGAAAAGAAAAGCAAAAACTACGAAAGACAGGTTTTAATTTTCATTATTAAATTAATTACTTTTTAATGCGCTGCAAAGGATGTGCACATAGTACCTAGAGCCCAGCATCTGGACTAGTTTCCTTTTTGCGGTTTTTGCATTTTAACCCCTAGTCGGCTATTTTGGTTAGTTAAAATTCACTTTGCGACTTTGCGACTTAGTGACTGCGACTTTGCGACTGCAATCTTACGACTTTGCTACTTTGCTTAGCAAAGCATTCACCCCAGCCTCCTCCTCGACACGCAGCGAACCTTGACGAGTCTGTCTGGCATGGCTCTATTTTGAAGCCATTTTCATAATTTTTTTCACAAAAATGCAGCAAAATCAGTGAGGTATTAATTGCGTTGTATTCAATTTCATTAAACGACAAGAACTTATTTATCTGTCTCAGAGGACTTCCCGGGCATAGTGTACAGGGGCCGCGAGACCCTGGACGCTTCCCCGGCCGCCGAGGGAGCGAGGGTGCACTCCGAGGTGTGGAACCAGTTTGACTCAAACATGGGACGCAACCTGACCGTGAGGGTGCTCGTGACCGGGGGGGATTGCTTCCCTCTCAGCGCCTCCCTCACTGACATCATATTTGGTGCGGCCTACTTGAGCCTATAATGCCCAGTTTACTTTCGGCTATATCGTTAGGCTGTATTTTTTCTATTTTGCTTTCCGGTAGATGGCTGATTTTTTTGCCGTTTTAAGATTATCGCTGTCAATGCTTTGCCAGAAGATAAATGTAAGATATGACAATTTTGCTGATTGTTATTTTTGTGCTTTTGCCTCTAGGAAATTCTGCTGCACTTTATTCCGTGTTTTTGAGGACTGCAAATATATAACTTCTGTTGCTTTATTTTTGCGCAAGCTTTTATACTTTTGCAAAATAAGCCGAAAGCATACTGCATGCCAAAATTTCATGTTCGACAGTATCGCGCAGGCTGTCATTTGGTCAGATTCAATTTCTCTCATAAAAAGTTGTGCTTGAGAGTGTCAGGAAACAAAATGCGCCATGTGATGAATTTCAGCAATGATTCAGTGCTTCAGTCTGCGTGAATGTTTAAAGTAAAAGTCACTTGACAACGTGAAGATTTCGAGTAATAATAATAATAATGATTTCACGTCCGTTTCATAGTCTGGCGACCATATCGGGGACGCCCTCCCGGCAACACTGGCATCATCCCTAGTCCACCCGGGCTGAGATAGAGACCAAGGCCAAGAGGG
>JAQIWG010006296.1:0-13451 GCA_034695025.1 Chamaedrilus cognettii | reverse complement strand
TTCAAACAAACAAATAAGTAGTGTCTTCTACAGCCGTTTCAAACAAACAAATAAGTAGTGTCTTCTACAGCCGTTTCAAACAAACAAATAAGTAGTGTCTTCTACAGCCGTTTCCAGCAACAAATTATAGTGTCTTCTTCAGCAGTTTGTAACAGCCAAAAAAGCACAGAAAATAATGCACGACTTTTAACATCACTGTATACTTCATCCGTTCTACACGCATGTTACAATTAATTGGCCTACGGTTCAGTTTTAGTGCGCGGCGTTCAATTTTTCACGCACGGGCGCAGCTTAGAGGGAAGATTGGTGCCTACCCTGCGGGCCCTCAGTGTCGACTGTCTTGTGCCGCTGCCTCCCGTCACTGGGCCTGCTGGCTCCCGTGCTAAGGGGGAACTCATTCACCCCCTCTGAACAAAACCACGCGACAACAAAAAATGAATTGCAGCTTTCTACAAAGCATGAACTCTTTGCATCCAAAATTTTCGCATCCAAAATTTTGCCCGCCTACCGTTAATGTTTTGGCGCCCACCTGCCGTCTATGTTTTAGCTGCCTGTCGACCGTTGATCTGTTTATGGTCTGCCTACCGTTAATCTTTTCACGGCACGCCTCACGTTAATGTTTCAGCAGCGTACCTACCTTTTAATGTTTTGACGATTCCATACATCAAGGCCTAATGTGACAAAAATTCGCGCTCTATTGCCAGCGTAGAGAGTTAAATTGAATGTTTCATGCCTCTGGAACACCAGTGAAATTTCGCATGCATGTTAGGCCGTGATCGAAAGGATTGCCAATGTTTTAACGACCTGCCTACCGTTAATATTTTCGACGCTCTCCTCGAGGGAGCGCTGGTCGAAGGGCGTGGCGGCCTGGCTCTGCGCAAAGCTCTGACTGCGTCGGTAGCGGTCGTGACGCTTTGCCATCTCGTGAAGGTGGTGCATGATGTCTGTCTCGTCGCCGTTCTTCAGGTTCTTGTCGTTGCGCCGCTGGAAGACCTACAGCGACGGAAGAAATTAAATTTTAAAAGAAATAAATATTAAAGAAAATAGAAAATTGTAACAATTTTATTATGTTGATATAATTATTTTTACAATTTTTACAATTTTAATCTATTTTAATTGAAATTGAGTTTCCAAATTCAAATCTAATTTACTAAAGGAATGATCTCCAGTCAATTGTCAAAATTTATCGCAATTAGACACATTCATTTCTGGGCATGTTTTTTAGCTAGTGCTACCTTACAGTTATAGCCATACCTTATAGCGCTCCGCTTTGCGCATAGTGAGCTGTCTTTTTAGCTGGTAGGGCGCCCGTGTGGAGAGGCAATAATCATAAAGAGTTACGAGACCGTTTCAGCGTCTAGTGACGTCGTGGAAACGTTACTCAGGCCCAAGGCGGTTGCACGTTATAGATGAGAGGAGACGCATCCCCCCCACCAGCATGTAAAGTTTGTCAATGTTAAAGTAAAAAAAGTAGGCAAAGCTAAGGCCACACAAGCCTAAGTAGGATAATCTTCCCACCCCCATGAGCTAAAAGACCACAGTTGGACCACAGCTGTGACACCCCTGCTGGAGATAGAGAGAAAACAAAAAGAAGAAGAGAAGATGATCAAGTCGCTCACATTGCTGTCTACGGGTTTGACGAGCCAGCGTTTCACATCCTTGGTACTGGGCTGAGTGATGAAGACGTCGTCCTCCGCTGAACCCTTCATGAACCTCGTCCTAATGCTCCCTCCCGTCCTATTTCTCCCCCTCGGCGTCTGCTTCTGCTCTCCCTGTCGAGTAAATTATGTTCGTTATTAATTTTAACCCAAAATTAAGAAAACTCGTCCAAGGCTTACAAAGAGTCCATCGCAAAGGGTATTTTTTTGAAAATGAAATGCTGTAAAATATAAAATTAAAAACGCATCGTATTCTTTTTATTGTTCAGACAACCCAAAAACAACCCCCTAACCTAGCCCCTAGTAACACAAACCTCGATTCGACTGATCCGACATGGTAGCAAAGGAAAATTGATGGCAGCAGAAAGGAAAAAGAAAAAGAAGAAGAAAAGGACGAACCTGGTTGCCCGCCTCGGCCTCGCTGCTCTTATCGGAGAAGGCGCGGAAGAGCGAGGGGCGCATGGCGCCCCCTGTCGAGGGGGCGGGGACCGTGCGGTAGGCTCGCATCTCCAGGTCGTCTCCGGCAACTATTCCGGGGGAGGCGATAGTGCCGCGCGAGGAAAGACGCTGGGCAGCCATTACGGCTTGCGCTGTGGGCAGCACGACAGCAATATAATGTTTATTCTATTTCATTGATCTATTATAAATTCATCCGCAAAAAAAATCATACAATATAAAAGACAACGTAACTTTCAGAATATTTACCTAAATTACAACACCATAGAATCAGTTTTTAAAATGGTTGGCCGTATTTAAAATGCTGCTGTTTAAAATAGACTACTAGGATAAAACATAAGATCTGAAATGTAAAATCCATCAGTCCAAAGGCTAGAATTAGTTACATATTTTTAGTTATTAATATGGAATTTAGTTGTTTTTTTTGGTTGATTTTTTCCCTCCATCCAAGGAATAGTATATGCAGCGATGAAGAGAATGGCCGAGGGTCAGCTAAAGGTTTGGTTTGGAAACCAAAGGCCTGTCGTGTGGCAGAACACTGAAGAAGAAAAATTGTCCTGACCTGCACTCGCCAGGTGGCTGCTGGTCAGGCGACCAGACGTCCGTCTGCTCCTTGGCATCTTGCCATCACTGTCCTGACGTGGCCTCCTATAACATCACAATGTCTTGATTATTGCAATTAACGACAAACCAATAAAACACTGTTATAATTAACTCAAACTAACCACCTTCTTAAGTCTATTCTGTTAATGTCCATGTTTTCACACAGGTTTAGACATTTGCGTCCTTGTGAGGTCTGCGGGAGCCGGATTTTTACGGCCTGATGCCTTTATAAGATAATTATTCATTTGGTTGACGTCAGGAAGAGCATCCGACTGTAAAAAACACAGCTCTAGCAATCCTCATCGGGGTGCAAATGTCTAAGCCTATTTGAAAACATGACAGACTAAACATTAACAGATTAAACAACAAAAAAGGCGGTTAGTCGTTCTATTTTTAAAATTAGCATTACATGACTATTGACCAGCTACCGCAGCCTAAAGCAACTAAAAACGACCAACAGCTAATTGCAATTGGTCAAAATGAGGGTAGACTAGTCAAAATATGAATAAGGAACTAGAACATAATATTTCTTACACGAGGTCGTAGGCAGGAAGAAGCGCGTGGCTGCTAGAAGGCGACTCACACCCATACAGGCTCTCATAATGCTGTCTGTGCCACAAAACATTAAAACCAACGACTGAGAATCGATCTAGTTCTTAATTCTTGAACCAGACGCTAAACTGACCCACAAATCTATTCAAAAACATGTACGGACAATCTAACTTTAAATTTATGACATTTTCTATTTAAATTTCAAAATCAAAAACAGATAATTAGGCTACAAATAAGCATTGACATATCGACAGTCAAATAACAAGTATATTGGTGACAATTAATAGTTAAATAAATATTTAAGCAGAAGAATTATCCAAAATGCGAGACTACACATGAGCTGTGACTTACTCCATGAGGATCTGTTGATACATCTCCATAATGACCTCGTCTCTAGTCAAAGGGTCACGTTGTAGGAAGGGCTTCATATATTTCTTGTCAAACTTATACAGCTTCTCCTGAACATCAACAACAGCAGACATCATCAACAACGAGCCCCTGCAAAAGCAATGCAGCCTCGTTATTTTCTTAAATACATGCAGTATTCGATTCGCAGGATCATTTTTATCGTAAATATAGTCAGAACTTTGCAGAACACATATTTCTAGTGTAAAAGATTAAAAAACTTTTCTCTACCTCAATCAAAGCTAAACGAAACTCCACTCCATAATGCAAGTTTAGTCTGCGGAGCATAGCCTGCATGTGTCTAAAGTTTGCAGCAGTCATCTAAAATTTAATATAGCGTTTCGCACAGCAGTGTGTTGAATTCATCTTAAAGTCAATGACAGTAAAGCCACTGGTCCATCACAGCTCAAAAATAATTAGTAATAATAATAGCAGTCGTAGTAATGGAAATTTATTACACGCCCGCTTCCCAGGAAACAAGGATTCGGTGGCGTGGTGAAAAGTTCATGACACAATAGTCAATGTACAGCAATCATCAAAACAAAAACTCTACGGCGCTCTATCAATTGAAATTAAAGTCTAAATTTTCTGCACAGAGCTTCGCAGTTAATTGATGGTCAGTGTTCAACTGTACAACCAAGGATCATGAATGCTGAAGTTGAAGTTCAGACAGGTCAATGATTGGTCGTACCTTGAGTGTGTTGTATCCCATGTGTCCGACCAACTCCTCCATAAACACCAGAATGTGGTCCGTGACCTAGCAACCACGCAACATTTTGCACATCTAGGCCTCTGGAGCAATTAACCCCGTAATTCAACTAATCGCATAAGATCGCATAGTTTTTCAAATACAGCTCGAACGGATAACAAAATATAATAGCATACTGGAAATAACCAATTGTTCCTTACAATATAACTGTCTTTTCATGCTAAATTCTTTTAAAACACACCTATCAGCAAGCCTATCACAAATGCCATAGGTCATAATGCACTGCGAAAAGCTTAAGTTGCAACATCGCTTCTTACGGTGCACCAGTTTACACTACTTAGCAATAGTAGCGCAATATGTAACTATGGTCAAATACAGTAGCATCACCCAAGAGCATGCAGTCAAGTAAAAATGACGCATTCTCCTAGACGAATACATTTACGTAAACACGCCCTACACTTGGACCCGGATTGCTGCAGCGATTAATGTCTACAGTAGAATCGTTATTTGCTCGCTACATGTATATCAAATGGATAAAACCTGCCTGTTGATTAATCTCCTGATACATGCTCAGCACTTTCGCCTCGCCACCTTTTATCCGCAGCAATTTCACCAAAGGCTTGATCGTCATTCCCTGCAAACCATAGATGAATAAAATATTAATCACCGAGTCAGCTTTGAGCTTGAACTTTGCCCTCAAGATGCGCTGCAGTTTCTGTGCGCATTTTCTACTTGTCAATACACTGTGAGCCCAAAAAAACGCTACTGTACCGCGCATTTTTTGTCAATCTGGATGGTATTTCAACGGTCTTCAAGTATTACTCACTGTGTGCGGCACACTCATGATTGTGCCGCATACTAAAATCGTTATCTTTATGCCTTGAGCCTTGTGACGCCTACGCTATAATGGGTTAAAAGATCAGGGCAAGTTTTTTTGTCAACTGTGTATAATATTGGGTTCGTATTCCTTTTCAGCATCAAAAGACATCAGGGGCACCAAACAGGTGTAGCACGAACATTAACAGAATAGACGGCAAAAAGGCAGTTACTTTTAATTGGCGTAGCAAGATAAATATCAGTGTAATAATAATAATAGTAAGAGTAATGGGTTTAGAGTCCGTTTCGGTGACTTGTGACGTCATCGGGGACCAGCATATCGACTCACTTGGATGAAGACCGTGAAGATGACAATGAAGAGAGTGGCTGTGAGGAACATGTCCTTGGCGGGGATCGTCTTCGCATTCAACATCGCAACAAGGCAGAAAGCCACCGCCCCCCTCAAGCCTCCATACGCCTGAACACAACAACTTCAACTTCACTACTGCACTCTACCCTAACCGATGATTATTGCAAATTTATGACGATTTTTGACGAATTTAAACAACCATTGCCAAGGGTGCACAAAGTGACTCAAAATCTTTGCCGCGGTTGGGATTCGAACCAACGCGCTGTCGAATCTATAATATGAGCTCCGCGACTTAGGCCACTCGGCCACAACGCTTCGTAACAAACGAAATATATCTGACCGCAGCAAAGCAGCAAGCTATTTCGCAGTTGGTTTGTTTTGCTGTCAAACAAGGAAGCTTCCACATTTCAACTTTATGACGAATATTGTGAGAGCAGCAGTGCGTAGCATATTGATATAATTATCAACATCATCACTCGCATTTTTTCATTAATTTTTCTGGGCTAGCAATGGCTTACGCAACTATATTTACAATGTAGAAGGCGCGTATACACTCGCAAGAACATTTAAACGTATTGCTACGTAAGCTACTTGTAGAAACACTGAAACTGTCAATGCTCCCGATATCTAATTTAGATTTCACTCAAAGTACAATATTTGCAGACATGTAAGGAAAGCTTCATTGATGTGACTAGAAGTCTGATAAGCAAAGTCCCACCATGATAAACTGTTCCTGTAGATCAATCTTTCGTTGGCGATAAACCATGTTGGCCATAAGCGTCAGGCCAAAAGTCACTGAAATAAATAGAGCACAATAACTAAAACTAACCGCCTTTGTGTCGTCTAATCTGTTAATGTTCAATGTTTAGACATTTATACACCCTGGTGAGGACTGCTGGAGCTGGGTTTTTACGGCCAGATGCCCTTCCTGACGCCAATGAAATAGATAATTATCTGGCACGGGGTTAGCAGCTAGCAACACATGTCTGTTTAACAGCCTTGCTGAAGGGCCTGTAACGCATGGTTTCATAGTTCCTAGCACAGCACTTGAACCCAGGTCTCTGAATTCCGCAGCCATTGCCTTTACCACTACACCATGCGATCTAAAAAAATCCAAAACGCAACACACAAATCCACAATATAAAACTTCCATATAACTCTAAGCAACGCAGCAGTGTTAAGCGTATACAAGACGCACACATCAGGGGCCTGTTTCTCAGTATTTCCCTAACCTTAAGCCTAAACTTAATCCTAAATCAGATTTGAAAAAAATTAATCCATTCGCCGACCGCCGTGACGTCATCATTTGATTTACAGTGCTCAGCGCCTGGCGGTTAAAATAAGATAGGACAAAATTTGTCAATTATTTTCTTACGACTAAATTTGCCTAACATATTTTGAGAAACAGGCCCCTGGCCCGTTACATTTTTTCTGAAACTTTACATTATCTGCAAGCACGAATTAATCAAAATAAAATTCCCGTTTAAAAAATAAATGTAATAAAAAAACGCAAATAATAAAATAGAAATAAAAAAGATACAGTCACCAATAATATAATAATAAAATAAGCTGTCTAGAGACAGACTGGTTACCGATGAATCGGGCGAGAAGGCAGAGCAGCGCCGTCCAGAGGACGAATCCCGTGCTCCAGACGTGATCGTCGCGAACCAATGAGATGCCGAGAAAAAGGAATATAATGCTATCAGCGGCGCAACTGAAGACAGAACAAAAAAACTTGTGAATTTACTTTAAACCATCACTGCAGTCGCTAATTTATGTATTAATTTGGCCTACTTCATTCCTTTCATTTATTATATAATTAATTTATACTTTTTTATATTATACAAACGGTGTCATCTAAAATATAGTCCAATAAAATGTAGAATTAAAAAATTAATGAATCTTAAAGACGGTGCGCTCGCTAACGTGTAATTAAAAACACAATTATATTGTAGACAGTCACACTATGCTTTGGTAAATTTTGAAAATTCCGAAGTTTAGAATACGATTTAGAAGAAAATACACTTTTTTTTTCAAGATAATATGTCAAGAAATTTGCTTACGCGAGCATTTTGCAAAAGTACTTGATAGTGATGGTGGAATTATGGGAGATATTGTGAAACGTGTACTGTCGCTGTATTAGACCGCACCCGATCATGCTGCAACATATACACAGTCGCAATAGAAGGATATTTAATAAAGTGTTGTGTATTCGGAGAAGACTACATTTAAAAGAGACCTACTGCTGTATAGTCAAATAAATTTAGCAGCTTCGACGTCACGAATAATGACAAACCCAGCCAAGCAGCATGGACTGTTCAATCAAAATGTGTTTTGGACAAATTTGAATTTTTTACCGGCCAACCACAATGCAAATATATGATATCATAGGGGTAAACGCTTTTTGATCAACAACACTATTTATATTCCACGCTGTGGAATAGTGGCTAAGGGATCGGGGCGCGAGTCCCAGAGATCTGGGTTCAAGTTCCGGCGCCGGCAACTATGAAACCATGGCGCTACAGACCCTTCAGCAAGGCTGTTAAACACACAAGTGTCGCTAGCTGCTAACCCCATGTCAGATAATTATTTATTTGGTCGGCGTCAGGCAAGGCATCTGGCCACAAAAATCAAGCTCCAGCAGTCCTCATCAGAGCAGAAAACGTTTTAGCCTCTCTGAAAACATGCATATTAACATAATAGACGACAAAAAAGGCGGTTAGCTAACAGCAAAATACAAAAGTGTTCCAGTGACTGCGAGCCTACCCAATGATTCCAGAGAAATGGAACAGCTCTGCCGTTAGATAGGCTCCATATGCAAAGGAGAACACAGCTAGAGGCTCCACAACTGTATACCAGAAACAATGCAACTAGAGTCCATCGATAAACAAACAAAATAACAAGTTAAACAATTACAATTATCTATATATACTTCAATGAAGTAGAGCATATAAATTGAAACAAACATAGTTAAACAACTACAAACAAACTTAATGCGTGCTGCCTCCCAGGCTACCAGGGAAGCTACATGTAAGCTAGGCTATCAATGCTGGTTGCCTAATCACGCTAAGTATAGTTCTAACGGCCAAGTGGCAGAACAAGAATGAAGGAGAAGGCATCCCTCATCCCATTAGTAGGGACACGCCACCAATGGCCTCAAAGAACGGACGTAATATAACGATATATGCCTTATAGTATATTGCTTCAAAATAAGGGACGTCTGCCTGGCGACCCCAATCATATACCTCGAACGTGGTCGGTGAAGCGAGTGACGAGAGACGACAAGATTCCAAACACAATCCCGATGGACAGACCTCCGAGGCTTACCGTGAAGAACGCCGCAATGCCGAGCAGTATCTGAAACACGACCACTAAGGCTCTCGTTCAACCAGGCATGCAGATTTGCATGCTTGAAAAGTGTTCAACTAAACTACAAGCGCTGAAGTGACGCCACAGTTCCATTGACTGCTGCGCCGCGCGTCGGCTCGCATTGGTAGGCTGCAGTCATATTGTTACGTTAACTTGCTGTTAGTATTTAAATTACAAACTTTTCATGCACGCAAATGTGCCTGCAAAAAAAGCATCGTTGAACGAGAGCCTAATTGTCCCAATGCTGGAATAACATCAGAGGCATTTCAGTTCGTGTCTCTGCACCTGCACCATGTCTTTCGCCAAGCCGACAATCGGATGTAACGCGTTTTATTATTAATTAATCCAATTGTTACATGAACCTTGATTGGTGCATCAGCTGACAGTTCTAATTCTGGACCAATGATCGAGCAATTTAGTTAGTCATGAGTCAGTCAGTGCATCTGGCAGACCTACACTAATTTTGGGTGAGTGGAGTCAGGCTCCAGGATGGATTATTCTATTGGCTGCAGCAAGTTGCGATAGAGTCAACTGAAATGCCCAAAAATCTGCCATATCCCTCAAATTAATCCATACTGACATTTATAGAAATATATAAATTGCACAAAATTTGATGCGTTTTTTTACTAAAGGCTCGTTAACTTAAGTAAAATGGAGTAATTGGAGAATTTTGTTATGACAATTCGCTCACCTGAGTCATTGGAATAGAGCCCTCCATTTCACTGAATACCGTGATCGTCTTGTATAGAACAACGGTCACCGCATCTGAAATATGCGTACCGGTACACTAAACGTAGAACCTATCATGGCGTGCCCACTTTATGTCCTGCATACAGATCATCAGCTTTTACAATAAAGACAACTGTTTGAAAACAATCACAAATTTCTCAACATTTCTTGCTTGTCGATATAAGAAAGTAATTATCAGCAGGCGAGAAACAACTGTTAACAAGATCATTAATAAATAAAAATGATTCAAAGACATATCTATAGTTATCTCGAGTTATTTCCACAATTTTTCACTAAGTCATATAATGGCACAATATGGCTAAACAATGACAATGCACGTTCTTTGGAAAATTAATTTTTAAAATCAAGAGATGTTGTACAATCAGTATGTTATATGTTCATTGATATGGTTAAACAAATATAGTACAGACTGTGACTGCAACCTTCAAAGTTATCATTCAGGGCGAAACATCTTAGAACTCCACAACAATTATACACTCACCGTTCAATAACGATTCGCCAAAAACAAGAAAATAAAGAACGCTGTTGACGCCAACTTCTTGAAAGATGGCCAGCACCTGAAAATGCAGAAATGATCAATTTTATATCCATGAACCAATCCCTACAATCAAACGCAAATGCCATTTGTAAATTGCAGTAGGCTAGATTCCCAGTGTGAATAATTTCAAATAGAGTTTTATTCTACAATATATATGGAGGGACTGAACTGAATATCGTGCGATCGGCCACAAAAATGATCTCTTTAACGGTTGTCCGGGCAGCAGAAAATCGCCGCTTTATCCTTATATATTGGCATTTAAATTGAGGGTAGCGGAAACCCCTTTACTCCCCACGCCATTCGCAGCCAAATGTCTCAAAACGAGCTCCAGGTGTTTTGCTGCTACTGAAACGCTTCAAGTGCAGGGGCTTATGAATAGACTCATAGCGGTGCTATTACTGTAAAGGTTTCGCACGAGCGGATGAGCACAACTTAGATTTGATCGCTTTGGTCTGATTGCCTTCTTTACCCACTATAATGTATAGGCCTGCTCATTATATATTCCTCTTGTTAGAGGAATACGAATTGAAGCGACATTCACACTACGCAAATGAAAACGCATCCTTGCAATGCCGCAATATCCCCATACGCAGAATACAGGGCTTTGCTACAAAGTTACAGTATGCTCTGACAAGCAGACTGTAGTTTTCAAATGTTACCGTTTCTTAATCACCAGCTTTAAAATTCACACTTATGAAGCGCATCGAAAACCAGAGAAAGAACAGCACTCTACACTGAGAATCGTATTGATTTTGTAGAATTTCGTTATTAGAGCGAAACAGTGTCACTCAGATAGCGATGGAGTCTTGAACATCAATTGAAATATCGAAGAGTGCCGATAATGCAATATATCACTCGCTTCAACTAATTCTGATGTTTCAAGATACATGGCAGATATGTTATATAGAACATTTGACACTGAAGCTCACATGACACACGCTCAATCAAAGGATCCAATATCCACTCGATTTGAATCATTTAAGTGTATGATATCAGAATATTGATACTCTAAACCAACTTCGAACGCCCACACATTTTGAAATGTATAGGACTACTGCATCAATCCGCAATAACATCGTCGAATGTTAACCCGCATAATTTGATGCACACTGAAATTTTGACCGTTCCGATGAAAAATTAACAGCTGGGTATATTTTCGTAACAAAATGCAATCCAGGAATATTCATGGCTGAGATACATAGAAGCGAGGGATATCCCGTTCCGTCATAATGGTGTCATCGCCTACCGCGACAGGGTCCACAGCCACAATGAGTGAGGAGAAGACCATGCACTGTATGAACGTGACGTTAGTCGTTTCGCCATCTTGCGTCACAGTGAAGTCGCCCATAGCGCCCGCTATACCCAGGCCGTACAACGCAGGACCTGAAGCAAAGGGAAAGGATTGCGTGATCAAATTTATTCCTTCGGAAATCGCGAAGCCTTTTTTCATCGCATCCGTTTTAAAGAACTAGTTTTTTAAGAAAATTGATATTCTACATCAGGAAGATTTAATTGCCCGGATTTAAATAAAATGTCCATTTAAGAACACCGATAGATCTAGACGTTTTAATGTAATTGAGGGCTCATCCTTAAAAATGTGATAAATTATTGCCCTCAAATTAAGGGTAGTCCTTTAAAATTTTCCTTCTCATGGTGAATTTTGATGTAATTTGGTTTCCCATTACATTGACCTTTAAACCATTTTTTACTAATATTTTCCTTTTCAAGGAAAGGGGGGCAAAATAAAAGACTACATCAGGTGGAAAATTGGTACATCCATACGCGTCAAGGCTGAAAAAAAGAGAAATATTCTTGGTCATAAATTCTGACCTATAAGTTAGCTTACAGCTTTATGCCCAAACATGTTGGGAGTTGAAACGAACAGGGATGGATACAGGCAGGCACTCGACAGTGCACACATGGCCACTTAATAACAGCCTCTTGTGTCTTAATTTCCTTAGCTAGTTTGGGACAATAAAATACACCTGAGCGGGTCTCAGGCTTACTTCAGCCAGTCTGCATCACTGCCCAAACGGCAGAAGAGAAATATATTGAAGCGCTGCGAATGAGCTACAATAATTATTATGTCAAAGTGTTAGCTCACGCTGCAAACACAAAATTTGACCACTGTTCTCAGAAAATCCTAATACTTATGAAATTGTCCAGACAATTCGTTACATGACACGCATTTGAAACGCACCAAAAACATGTCAAGCAAACGGGGGGGGGGGGGGGGGGAGGGGGGGGTTTGGGTAGAAAAGAATCGTTTGCTTCAATCGTAGATGCGGGGGAAGTGCAGCAGACTAATTACAGAAAGTGGTCACAAAAATAAATGACTTCTTAGCCTGAATTTAAAGTAGAAAAGGAACTTAGCGGATGCGACGAACGCGCTGCAGTCTTTCATTTAGAAACCAAGACTATAATACTAGGTCACGAACCGGCGTAGCAATTTCGCAACTAAATCATAACATAATAATAATAATAATAAGTTTGGAGTCCGTTTCGGTTTGCAAAACGTCACGGATGAAGGACAAACTAGGCCCAGTATCATTGTACATGGGACTGATGTGTGTGCCGTGAGTACAGCATTACGTGCGGCTGTGTTGAGACAAGCCTCGCTATACCGCCGTCGTTGCATCAACATTATTTCAGACCGCGGACAATTAACCGGGCAATCGATGTGCCATCGCTAAGTGGCAATTTTTCCGGCAGATTTGGGGGGAGCACAGGGTTGCGCAAATTTGGAGAGAGTATGACAGTCAAGGGGGTGAGTGAGAGGAGATGAACCGTGAACAAATGTTAAGTCTACAAATGATCACTTAAAATTAAATCCGCAAGTTATATTCTTCATCAATGCGACATCAATTATCAAGACAAACTCCTCAAGCCATACACACTCACCGATCATAAAGCAGTTGATGATCGTACCCTGAATGAAACAAAACAAAAAGCATATATTTTACTGAAGCCATTTCATTATTGAGTACTTCTTATCGAAAAAAATTGGATTTACGTGAATATGCGTGTTACTAAATCTCCATTCAAGCGGGCTAACGAATCTCTAACATATCATCATAATCATTCTTCAAATATATAAATAAATAAGTAGGCCAAATGAGCTCAACGTCCAATTGTCTATATAGTCTATATATAAATCTTTTATTCACCATCAAGGCAGAACACAATAAAGAAATAGAAACTTAAATAAACGTACAGTTGAAGTGC
>JAQIWG010006295.1:0-13452 GCA_034695025.1 Chamaedrilus cognettii | reverse complement strand
CCCCGCTCGTAAGTTTTCTCCACGACAGACTGTTTCTGCCCCCCCTAAAACGAAAGCGTTCCGCCGCCAGTGAATGTGTCCCTGTGTGGCACACGTGCACGAATGCTTATATTACAGGTTATATATTACTATTGATCTAGAAAGCTTGTCTAACACGGTATAATATTCAATTTATAGAGTGCGTAAGTCATATTAAGAGAAAACGTTGCTGCGTGGTGCGAAAATCAAGCATAAGCGAACGTGAGCCTCTTTCGTGTTTATTCACACCGTAATCCCAGACATTTACTATGTATGGGTCACTGGCTTAACATATAAGAATCGCATCCAACGTCATGCGTTTCGCTGCGCAGCCTCGCCCTGTGGCAGGGGCGGTTACAGGCATTGTGAACTGGAGACGTCATCGTGACGCCAAGAAATTTTAGCGCTGTTTGAAGAAGCGGAGACTTTCCTCGCCGCGTAATATTGCTGCCAATTCTCTGGAAATAATTATGCTCATGCCTAAAAAATATATTTGCCGTTATTATAGTCAATTTATAGGCAGTGCGTGGCGTCGCGTCATATCGACCAAGTCGAGCATTGCCCCAACTGGCCCCCTTTACTGGCCCAACTGGCCCCCTTTACTGGCCCAACTGGCCCCCTTTACTGGCCCAACTGGCCCGACCTCTATAATTTGTAGTGGCGTGACCGTTGAGCTATATAAATTGGTTTGTGTGGTTTGGTAACTTTTTTAAAAACCTTGGTTGTGAGCCCCCCCTCCTATGTAAGATATAAAAGGGGAGTAGGGTACTCTAAAATCTCTACGCGGGTAACGTGTTTGTATGATGGTTCTGGTCATGACAACCGTTTTGTGACACCAGTTGAAGCGAACGCACCAGTTTCGCGTTCTTCTTCAAGCGATGCAGAAAGTCTCATTCGCCGTGCACCCCCCCCCCCCCTATCAAGAATTGTATGCATATTACTCAGATTCAGTAAGCTTGGCCTAAAATTCTAGATTATGCTACGATGCAGGCAGTAGGCCAGTCTACAGGTTCCAATTACGCCGCATGCATGGGCGTTGCTGTGAAGGCCGAGCCTTTAGCGTACTGGTTAAATGATCAGTGAAATTGCAGATAGTTTTAGGCAATTCAGCAGATGGTGATGATGAGCTTGTATAGTGAGTGGTGCTTTTGAAAGCATTTTTCTGACTGAAATATATCTGACGGTAGAGGCTTAGAGCAGGGGAGGGGGGCACTGCTCTCGTGGGGTCCGCCGTCCCCTGCCCCCTTCCCCCCTCACGCTACGGGCCTGCCCTTGGCCAATTTGATCAAGCAAATTCACAAAATAATAATTGTAGGCGTATAGCA
Source organism: Chamaedrilus cognettii (assembly GCA_034695025.1). Taxonomy (NCBI): domain Eukaryota; kingdom Metazoa; phylum Annelida; class Clitellata; order Enchytraeida; family Enchytraeidae; genus Chamaedrilus; species Chamaedrilus cognettii. Next base: position 12,109 of record JAQIWG010006295.1, on the reverse strand, counting down.
CAGATAGATTTATTGAAGGCCTACATACATAATAGACAAACGTAGGCCCAATGCGCGAGCACGAAATTTGAGATGGGAAAGAGAGGGAGGGGTGGGGGGTAGAACAAAAATTGAAGATGAGGGCAGTCCCCCTAGTGAATGGTCGAGGGGTCGTATTCGCAAGCGGGGGGGGGGGGAGGGGCCCTGGGGCGTACTTCAAAAAACGGGGGTGCGCCTCATGCGGTGGCGTTATTGGCCCGAAATTTAATGCTGTATTTTAAAACGATTTGCCTCGCAAAGGAGAATTGGTGATAATGTGCCATGCTAACTCTCGCGGGGGTCCAAAAATTAAAATCCATCCCATGCACCCCGGAATAATTTTGCTGGCCGAACGCGTGGATCGGTGTATAGGCTCTATCCTAATTGACCAAGCACGCCTTATTCGCCAATCATCCTTCTGATTATATATTCACACGCTATAGCGTGAGAGATGATGATACAATTACACTGTAAGCTGCGATGGCCTATTATAGGCTATACGCCGTGTTTCAAAAAGGGAGCTTTGCTTTTTGTAGTTTAGGCGCGTAGCAATATACTATATAATACAGTCCGGTTCTGCGCAAGAGAGCCGGCATAGAACCGCTCCCCCTTCTTTGGTCGCCCTTTTTGACTCGAACTGGGGAGCTCTGGGCTGTAAGCCAATTCTTAGTCCCCCGGCTTGTAGGGGGTTCCAAAAAGGGATCAAAAGCACAGTGACATGAGCCCATAGATGTCATGCAGCGATGTCAATTTGGTTCAAATCTGCTGGGCGGGGAAGGCGGGGGCAGGGGGAAGAGTCAGGAGCCGTTCTTAACAAAAATAACAATACATGCTTTGCCAATTCGTTTTCGATCTAATTCTCAACACCGCCAGTTAATTTTTTTTTTACGTACCCAAACCCCCCAGTCTAAATAATTAGGGGTTTCGAATTCCCCAAATCCACTGCTCGCGCCGCGCCCTGCTAAACTAAACAGAAACTCAATTAAATTGAACTGAGGCGGTGTTAGGCCCAATGCTCGTCTCAAAAACGCCTTCACATTTCACAGAATTTCAGCGTGGGTTGAACTGCGAATAAACAGACAATCGCAAACGAGGCGTTGGCCATATATAGGCGAATAGGCGACAATTCGTTTTCGATTTGGGCCAATTTTTACTCTCAGTCACCTAGTTAATGACGCGTGAACACAATTAACGTAATGGATGGGTATTCGGTAATCCAATCCTGCATAGAAGTGTAGTTGTTGGAAATTCCGACAATCTCGTGGGTTCCGGTCCTATAAATGTTTCCTTAGGTGATGTTTTGAGTGAAATTGCTGCGTGTACACGGTCAAAGTCTCGGCAATCGTAACGCGCATGTGACTGTATATTGTAGGTTGCGTAATCAGCCGCGATGAAGCTATCAACTACTTGTGTCCTTGTAAGCCTAGCGTTAACTTGGACGGTGATATCAGAAGGAAAACATATCGGTAAGCCATACGTGGTAAAAATAAAAGCCTAAAATTAAGTCTATCTATTAGCCGTCTATTGGCCGTGTCAAACTTTGAACGATGTATTTAGCCACGAATGATAGAATCATTGTCGTGTCGTAGGACCCATAGCCTATAGGCCTACATCATTCCTTTGACGAAAGTGATGTGAGGGTAGTAAGCAAATTTGCTCTATGCGTTCGAATAAATATGCACACGTTAACTTGTGGGCTATGCTGTGTTGTTTGAATTAAAAACTATTTTCGTCAACTAGAGCTAGAGGTGGGCTATTTAAGTGGGAGGTTCAACTCTCTCTACCCTCCGCACCAACGGTGTTTCGATCCCCGTATAATGATACACCCGATAAACGAATTTAATTCGTTTAAAAGAGTTTGCGACCAAATTATTGATTTCAAGTTTACTGCGAACCTTCAAATGCGAGTCTCAAGTGGGCCACAGCGAATGTGAGTACAAGTGAGCCACTTTGGTAAGCAGAACTGGCGCTGTGGGATGAACACTGATGATATCTGGTCCGCGGTTTTAGTGAGTTGAATCGACCGATTCCTAAACTATGCTTCTAACGATTCCGATTCCTAAACTATGCTTCTAACGATTCTGATACCTAAAATAATATTCTGTTTCCTATGATAGAATTCAGGAAACGGAACGGCGGAGATGAGCATGTGCACACCGCGGACGCCTCCAGCGATAGTGTAGAGGTGGAGAATTACAGACCCGCCAGTGATACTTGCTACTCGCGCTACGGCGACGAGTTCCATCATTGTCCGCCCGAAGACTTTCCTCTAGCGGCGAGCGTCCAACTGGCGCGCACTAGCCTAGACAAAATACACGTCCTCCAGCAGACTCCGCCCAGAGCTCTCTGCCAGTGAGACTTGTTTAATCTCTCTCTCTCCCACTACACGACAGCAAGGCGCTGTGGTGTAGTGGTTAAGGCGTCGGACAGTTGGACTTCGAGTCCAGAGGACCAGGGTTCAACTCCGGCGCCGGCAATTATGAAACCATAGAGTTACAGGCCCTTCTGCAAGGCTGTTCAACACACAAGCGTCGCTATCTGCTAACCCCGTGCAAGATAATTATTTATTGGTTGGCGTCAGGAAGGGCATCCGGCGTTTAAACCCAGCTCCTGCTGTTTTCACAAGAGCGCATAGGTGTAAACTTGTGTGAAAACATGGACATTAACAGATTAGACAAAAGAAGGCGGTTAGGTAGTTCAAAAATTCTTCGTTTAAAGCATTATTATTCTCATCCACCTATTATTCTGCTTGCGGCTTTTCAGTTTTATCGTCATGAATGCGCGTGTTATAGACACGTTTTCATATTCCCATTCAAGCTAGGCCTTCTTACTTTCAACTTTGCATTGACTAACTTACTAGGTGAACAGCTAATGATTGAATAAGAGGATACATTCGAAAAAATTGGCTGCGTTTCAACTCGATTATCTCAAGTTAATAATAATAAAATGTTGTCAATCTTTTCCCTTTTCCACTAAGCAATTCAATAATTGTTTCGGTGGATTGTAGGGACTACAGAAATATCGTCAACTGCCTTTCATCCGTGTACGCTGACTACAACGAGACGGAATGTCCCGCCTATCAAAATAGAATAAGCTCTTTCAACGTCCTAAAGGCAAAAAGCGCGCCTTTTCTAAATACAACCTGCGTGACGATGATCGACAGTACGTAACGACACTGTTGACTGTTTGTAGATTACATTTGTGGTTTACAGCCTGCAGATTGCTTGGCCAAAAGCTACAGTGTCCTTGAACCTTGTACGCCAATATACATTAAATCCTTAGTTCATATAAACGCACACCTTTCGGTCAAAACAAAGGAAGTTTTTGCCGTTAAGGACTCAAATCCGTAGAGAACTCGTCGAGCCGCCGACTGCTTGCGGTCGTTTGTCTTGACGCGCAGACCTGACGTCATGATCGTTTAGCGACGAATGCTGCACGCAGCATTCTTTTTGTTTAGGTCAAAATGACCTTAACGACGGCGGCTGGCTTTCGTTTGACCGACAGTACGCACACATTGCGTTCCCGTGTTTATTCGATCAAACGAACGGCACGTGAACTTCCTTCCTTTTGACCGAAAAGTGTGCGGGCACTATTACAAAATCGGTCTCTGCTGCATCTGTTCTATGCTAAAATGTATTAGTCGACGGCCCAAATATTAGTGAGCGGCTTTTCTTTTTTGGTGCGCGGCGTCTCTGGGATCTGTACGCGGCCGCGCACGTGCGCAGCGTAGAGCGAACACTGATTGATAAGCTATAGGCTCTACACAAGTGGAATAAGAAAAAAGAGCAGAAAATGTAGCAATTTCCATGCCGCATACTGGTCTATGGGTGGGGTTGAATTTAAAGAACGTGTGTGAGTGACAGAGATTAAAACCGTCCGGTTTTGTGTCAGAGGACCGCAATAAAACCGATCCCCCTTTTTTAGTCGCCTGTTACAACTCGCCCGGGGAGCTTTGGGCTGCAAGTCTATTCTTTGTTCTTCGACTTGCTGGCCTAAATTTGACATCTCTACTTTTAAGCCGTGGGTTGAACCGCTGCTGCAGGTGTAGAGGAATACCACGCGTGTATCACCAGCTCGCAAGTGTTCGACGCCGTGGAGCAATGCTACGACGAGCTCAAACGAGGAGACGAGGACTGCGATAGGTAGGAACAAATGATAGTCTTGAGAATCATTGGCGTCCCGGACACGACATTGAACTGTGCCCGGCAGCCCTGCCCCTGCTGCCATCATTGATGTTAACAAGACCAGAGGTCTCAAGGCCAAGGCCAAGGTCTAACATCACTGGCTGCCACCATTAGACAGGACGAAGCGTTGTGGCCGAGTGGTCTAAGTAGCGGGTTACGAGTGCGGGAGTTATCGTTTTGAATCCCGGCAGCGGCAAAGATTTGAGTCAATTCATGCACCCTTTGGTAAGGTGGTTTAAATTCATCAGCCACAAATGTATTCGTATAATGCCTACCAGTCGACGGTGGAAACAGCATCAGCGACCATCAGCTGGTGCAATGGGGATACAACCTTTTCTTCGCAAGGGGCTACAACAATAACATGAGTGGCGCCACTAGAGAGGTGCGGGTGGAAGGGGGGTGCGGATCGCACCGGGCGACAACATTAGAAGGGTGGCACCAAAATGCAAAATTAAAATTACTGTTTATTATATAGTCTCTGGTACAAGAATTGAACAGTCAGTCATTTAGCATTTTGGTGTTACAATCTGTGTGATGAGTGATGATAATTAATTAAACAGTACTATACTACATGTACAGCTGTATTGGCTACTTTACTTAAACTATTCAAACTGCTCAGTGTTCAAGTGGTTCGGTGTTCGTTTGATTTGGGAAGAAAATAGTTGCAGTTGTCAATTTTCTAAAAGTAGCCTAGGCCTTTTATTTTGAAGGTAAGTTGGCTAGTTATTTTCACTACAATTTTGCGCGCGTCTAACGCTGTTTTGTCTTGTATTCCAGTGAGAACAAGATGGCGGAATGTGTTGATGCCAAGATGAGCGGCATCGAGCAATGTGACGCTGGAGCGAGGGGACTAGTGAGGGCGCTACTTCTCGAGTGGCTGAAGATGCATCCTCTCCGGCCTTGCCACGGTATAGGCAGTTCTCTAGTAGCCTAGTAGTAGTGGTGGAAAGTTATTACACGCCCGCTTCCTAGGAAACACGGATAGGTGGCGTGGTGAAAAGTTCATGACACAATAGTCAGTGTACAGCAACCATCTAAATCATAAACTTCAAAATAACTTCAACTCTAAGCAGAAAATTTCATGCGAGGGGTGGTCTAGAAAACTGTAACCGGGCAGATCGGGATTTTTTGTGGTGGGTCGTTGGGTTGGCTGTGAGTGTCGGTGGGAGGGGAGTGCGAAAAAGCTATTTTCCATTTTTTCGTCTCGTGCAGAACGCGTGAGCGGGGAAGGGGTGGGGAGGGGGGGGGATGGAGCGGAGGCTTTAACGAAAAGTTACTATGTCAAAATCAATGTGGTTCGCCTATCAAATCATATGTCACAAAGTTCTTGCTTGTTTTCGTTTTCTCGATAAGCCATTCTTAAAACTGCAAATTTAAACTTTTGACGTATTTCTTAACGGTGCTAAGAGAAGGTTTAAAAAGTCGACCATTCCCAAATAATTGTTCCCGAGGGAGGGGGAGGGATCGAAAACTAATTTATCTTCCGGGGAGGGGGGAGGGGTTTGAATCGACCCCATCATCAATTCAATCCCTCTCCCCGGAAGTCTAATTAGTTTTCTCGAGGTGCATGGGGATCCAGAAATTTGTTAAGTGGGTTCAACCCCCCCTTCCCCTGACGGTATATGGCGAATTAGTGTACATCTCAAAGCTGTACTTGTGACTCTCACTCACGTTGGTATATGTGAAAATTCAGCTAGAGGGAGCCAGGCTTTTGGTCCTTGCTACTTGATATAGCCTACTTCAACAATATACAAGTGCATAACTATTTGTATCGCAAATCGTTATTGAATCGCATGGTGCAATATTAATTATGTTAAAAATAAAGCGCGTTATTCGAATAGATAATTTTGTATCATAAGATACATGAAAGTCAAGGCAATGCCATGGCAAGGCATTTATTTATTGAGTATGCTTATAGCTTGAAGCACGGCTATTCTTCTGTCGCTTCAGATACGTCGATCCAACAGCAATGAGCGGACAAGATGGGACTTCATTTCTCGATTGACCAGTCATCGAGCAATAACTCAGACTCTGAAAGGAATTATAAAACACATTATAAAAGCACATTATAATCAATGTTATAACATGCATCAATGTCGCATTGAAACTATGCACCCTATGCCAGGGTAGCTAGTTGCATCTGCATTGACAATATGAATGGAATCTCCAAATAATATTTATCCTTTTTGCAAAGAGCTCCAATCAGCTCAAGTGCGTGTCTTAAAATATCGAAACAAATTGCGACCGGAAGGAGGGACATAGGCGTACTCGTCGAGTTTTAGCAGCCAGCTGAAAACTAAATTTTACAAATTGTTCAACCTTAACACAAAATTATTACGATCAGGGGGAAGGCGGGGGGTGGATGAAGGTCTTTCAGTGCTATAACGGCTTCCTCTGATTGCTACCAAAAGCACATATCATTGTATTACTATTAACATTAATAAATGCGCTAACCTCAAGCCGCAGGACAGTTTACTTATTGGCCTACACGTGTCTTTTCTTCTACCAATTAATGCGGAAGGGGAGGATCATTTGGATTTTCTGAGATCTTTCCCTGGCCAAATTCATTGAAGGAGAACGTGTCTTTTTCGCATCCCCCCCCCCGGGTCACGAAAATGTCCAGGTCTTAAAAGCATCTTATGCCTCTGGACTGTGATGCAGTTAACTTCAATGAGGATGTGATGCACTTATCTCTGACAATCCAGTAGGCGTATCACTTTGCTTTTTGCACTTTTGCAATTTCAACTTTTACCATAATGTGGGCGAGTATTAAGGTTAACAGACCTCAACATTCTAGGCGTGCATTATAAGATCATAGGCCTAAACCAGTGATACCACTTACTGCTATGGATATCTCAATAGATTATGGATATTTGATTGATTTAGGGATCTGATTTTTAGCGAAATTCCCAGATAACTGGGGATATTTTTTATGAAATGGCGAAGTCTATAACGGGAGTAGGAGGTATTTGTTGTATCAAAAAATACAATCTAGGGATTTTTTGGCAGGGATACCCTGAATCTAGGGATGTTCCGTTTTGGATCAATGATATCACTGGCCTAAACAAACAACAACATTCTAGAATAGTGCTAAAAACTAACCTTGGCATCTTTCTCCCGTAAAGCCCGCAGGACATATGCAGTACACTGAGTTCTGGTCACGACTGCCAAGTCGGAAAACTTGGCATTGACCGTGAATACACGGATTGGGATTGCAGCCGCTTACTGAAAATAAAAGCAGGAACAAAACGTATAGGGCCTACAGAAAATGGTTGAGACCAATAGGAGGCCAGGGCATAATTTAAGGGTGCAGTCCAATCAAAATGTGGAGACTATAGAGTGAAATGTGGAGTCCATAGGGCAAAAATGTGTAGTGCATTTCGAAAAAAGGTTAACTTAAGAAAAGACTGTGTAGTGTTTAAGGGTGAAATGACAATATGTGGAGACCATATACAGTTGGCTGTGGAGTGCGCACTGCACATGCGCAAAAAAATGTAGCGTGTAGGAAGAACTTAGTCAATTTAAAGAATACCTAGGCTGCTGCTTCTGTATCAATATGTAGTCAAATGTGGAGACCATAAAATTCCTTAAATTTTGCCCTGCAATAGGCCTACAATTATAGGCTAACGTAAACAGAGTATTAAAGTAGGGCAGGTGAATAGTCGCAGTAGTCAAGTTTCTTCAACAGACGTCTGTCTTATATTTTCAAGTCTGAGCGTTTAGGCCATGCAAACATACAGTGTGACTTAGTAACTGCTGGATATGAAACAAAGACAAAAACCACAAGATAAATGAGATGAACTCCGAAGGACCAAATCAGATTTAAGCAGCAGCCTAGGCTATAAGGGCAGGCCTTTTTGGACATAGAAATAAGCGCTGCGTGAGAACCATTTATATTTAAAAAGTAATACGTTGCACGGTGCTTTTCATTATCGAATTCTCAGAAACACATAAATTAAAATTATCATTTAGCTATTTCTTGACAATTGCTTAGTATCCGTTCACACGACTTTACTACTACACAGGCCTAATTCACATACTTTACTGCTACACATTCCTAATTCACATACTTTACTGCTACACATTCCTAATTTACATACTTTACTACTACACAGGCCTGATTCACATACTTTATTGCTACACAGGCCTAATTCACATACTTTACTGCTACACATTCCAATTTTACATACTTTATTGCTACACAGGCCTGATTCACATACTTTGCTGCTACACATTCCTAATTCACATACTTTACTGCTACACAGGCCTGATTCACATACTTTACTGCTACACAGGCCTGATTCACATACTTTACTGCTACACAGGCCTGATCTTATACTATACTGCTACACAGGCCTGATTCACATACTTTACAACATGTAGGAATGAAAATGAGAGAAGAAAAAGGAAAGAAGAATAAAAAGGTTAGCGTTAAGTGAAAATGAATATGCTTCGATTCGTATCTATAATTCTTACTAGGATTGGCTTCGGCCACCAAGAACAAGGTCGCCAGGACCACTGCGCAAACAGCCACCAACTTCATCATAGGCCTCAACCACACAAGCAGATGGAATGATCTGGATCTACGTCGCTTGATCCTAAACAGAACGGCCTAAAAATGCTTGCGAGAAACTGTTGATAGACGATATTTATACCAACTTGTAATTCTATTGAGAGGCCTTCTCATAGTTTATGATATTACCTACTGCGAATTGAGTCTCGATTTTGAGCTTAATTCAATTACCAGCTTGACAACAATTAGGCTGCTATAAGGATGCCCAGTGGCGGATCGCTCCGTAATCATTTTCGGGGGCACAACTTTAACTTCAACTTCAGCTTCAACTTCTCTACAGCACTCCACCCTAATGAATAATTATTTGCAGGGCTGATGACGAAATTAAGCACCTTTGCCAAGTGTGCACGAAGTGACTCGAAATCTTTTTGCCGCGGCGGCCGGGAATCGAACCGACTCCCTGCCACACTCGCAATTTGAAACCCGCGACTTAGACGACTCGGCCACAACGCCTCGCCACAACGGCGCACGAGCGCAAGTCACACAAGCGTGCTCAAAAAATCTTCTGATATACATGTAATGTTTGAAGAGAATTTTCACATCATGTTCCATGAAAGCAAATGCGATTAGGCCTCGCTGAAGTGTGCTGGTTGTAACTTTGTCATAAAATAACTTGCGTCGAGAGTTAAATTTAAGATTTTCACCCGTCTCTATAGTCTCCAGGCGTGATTCAATTTAAGGAGAATGGACAATCTTTTGATCCGATTTTGATCTGATAATTTTCGGCCCAAATAGGGCAGAAAATATACAGAAAGGGGAAGAAATCGGTGAATGATGGGTTCAGGATTTCCGATGTGAATATATTTGTTACTATCTCTAGCCCGCAAAATATAATTATCGCGCATAGTGGATTGGGCGGAAACTCTTTTCGTGACATGTCCATTGTTTATTGCAAAGCTTGTACTGCACAATATCGCATGCTTGTTGTCTGTTGCCGCGCAATGGGGCGTGAATATTAGTGTTTTATCTTAAACCTCTCCCTCCTTTTCTTTTGTTGCGCATACGGCCGGTTTGATGCGAAATATGATTTACGATGCGCGATGACGGAATAAACAAATTCGATTCGCTTCCATTTGATTGTCTGACGTTGTTGTCTATATGGCAGTGACAATTCTATGACGGATTTTAAGTAGCTGAAAGGAAAATATCGCGGATATGCAGCCTGCCCATTTCACCAGAATATTATGCGCGCAAATAGACAAGATTAATAGTCGAATCATCATTTCAATGTCGTGTAGGCCTATATACATATAGTTCCGTCTATGACAGAAGCTACAGGATTTAAACCTACATGCAGCTTGCTCAATCTAGCCGAATTAGTGTCTATTGAGCAATCTGCAAAAAACCAAAAGTCACCCTAGGCTACTATTATGCAAATCCGTTGCAAAACAACAATTAATGCCTAATTAGTTTAAAGCTTGCTACATAGCGTATTCATGTACTACAGCGTGTTGCAAAAACCCGGAACCTCTGACGCTAAACGAAGTGGCAGTATGCCACGTATTTTTATGGAATTTTATAGAGATTCTATTGTTGATCATACGAGTATTTCAAATACTATTGTCAGGGATAAGTTCAGCAGGAGTAATACTGCAAAAGCGCATTTTTTGACACTCTACTCGTATTTAGAAATGGGTTGGAGTAGAATTACTCGTAGAACGATGGACGATGGTAGAGTAGGGCTACTCGCTTTTTGGAATCGTTAGGCTCAAGTAGTTACAGCTGTAAGTTTACAGCTGCTGTAAGTTTGCTTCTAACAAGGCATGGAAAAGAAAAGGCACTGCTAGGCAGGGCTTTGAAATTCAAACTGAAGGCCGGACGAATTCGATGAGCGCGTTATCGATAACGCTGCGAGGCTGTGGCACTTTCGGGCATCTTCGCGCGCTTGCGTCAAAGTATTGACGATATCAACGGCAATTATTAACGAAGATAGTTACACAAGCATAATCTAGCGGTTACTGTTTTTTGGGACACGGTGTACACATAGGCCTATATCATAAAGGCTTAGGCATACAGTGGACTGCTTCAGCATCCTGATGCAGGCATATAGCCTTTACGCAAGAGGCTTTTAAGGAAGAAAGGATGAACATTATCGTAAAACGCTCATTAGAAATGAAATGAAAAATAAAATAAATTTATCTTTCATAACTAAGGAGTCCAAGAATTATGCCGAATTTGTAAACGTTGCGTTGCTCAATTGGACTGATCAGCACTAAAATTACTCTACATGTATCCGATACACAAACGCTTCGTATTTTAAACTCATTGTTGAAAATTCCTTATAGCAGAGGCCTCGCTGTCAATAAGTGGACGGGGGGGGGGGACGTGTCCCCACCACGGATCATGCAGGGCGCCCCCACCATGAATTGGCTCATCCTCCCACTGCTCCTCTTCAGAATGAATAATCACTAGCTGCTAAGATTGAATCAAAAATATAAAAAAACGCTGCTATAAGAATGACCAAAAAAACTTCCCCAACAACCCCCCGCCCCTCCTGCGAGTTCTGTGCTGAAAGCAAAAAGTTTCCGCTAGCAAAGATGGTCTCCACCATCACGAAATACGTTGCTGCGCCACTGCAGTCTCTATACTCCCTAGTAATAGCCTAGTCGTTACCGTTGATCTCGTATCATTCTAATAACAACGTATTGACAAAGCGGCTGGATCCAAAGCCGCCGCCATCGATAAAGATCGTCGAGTTGCAATTCTATTCCGATGTTTATTCTACAATCGCAGTTTTCTTTGTAAACTGTGTATCGAACCGTTCAGTGTTCGCGATGTTCGTTAAATAAATGGCGCTATCGTTTAAAGTGTTGCATAGGCCCAGTTGCATAGGCCGCCTTTGTTCAATGCGGCTTGAAGATGGCTTTCGTTAAGCTTTTTTGCTGGCGTCCAGACGCCAAGTCCCAGGCGTTACATCGCCTCGGGACGTTGTAATAGGATCTTCATTTTCATGGCGCCGCATGCATTTATGAGAGTAGGCCTATCAACGTTCCACGCATAATAATGCAGATAATTAGGCAGCAGCGACGCCGCGATTTTTAAATTTGGCGTCAGGAGACGCCGGGGTACGATTTCTGGGGGTCCCGCCACGCGTGGATGGCGAGACGCCAATTACAGAAAGCCCTGAGTCAGGAAGCCCTGGGTCTGATCAGTCACTATATTAAGGCAGTTTTTCTGTAGGTTCATGCTAGAAAAACATGGGCCTGAGCAACATTACGCCATGTTGCTGCGCGGATTGGGACGTAAATGGTCTTAACTATGCTTATTAATAATCTGTAGTCTTAATTATGCTTATTAATAATCTGTAGTCTTAATTATGCTTATTAATAATCTG
>JAQIWG010006294.1:0-13452 GCA_034695025.1 Chamaedrilus cognettii | reverse complement strand
TAGCAACCAGCCTTTAGAGTTCAAACAGGACGATGGGTGCAATACAATGACGTTAATTTTTTATACGGTGCAATATTTCCATAAAAAGCTACAGTAATTACAATTACGCAAATCACACTGGTCACACTGGTACTATAAGAAGTCCGCCATTATTATGGTTCGTTTTTAGGTTAGTTCCGTTTTTACCGTATTTATCCCCGTGCAGGCCGAGGAACAAACAATTGGCTTGCAGCCCAGAGCTCCCCGGGCGAGTCGTAAAAGGCGACTAAAGAAGGGGGAGCTGTTCTGAGGTGGCCCTCTTGCACAAAACCGGACTGTAATAGTCTTTGATACTCACACACCGTTCTTAAAATTAAACCGTACCCCCACGCGTGGCTCGTTCGTTGAATTAATTTTCAAGGTAAGTGCGAATTTTTTTCATGTTTCCTTACAGCCTATCACTTGTGATTGCGATGGCAATATGCAGATAGACCCGGTAGGCGCATCATCCCTCGGGGTCAGCAAACTAGCGCTGGGGCGTGTAAAGTACGCAAGCCCTTGGCTCAGCACAATCTTGCTAGTCAATAAAAAGGTGAAAATATAGTCCGCGCGGTTGAGTGTCATTCATATGACCAGGGTTTGCGATAGCGTGCAGTAGTACACAGATTGTGCAGTTGTCAGCAAAAAATGTGCACTTGGAAGTGATTTGTGCATTAGTGAAGATTGTGCAGTTGTCAACTAGGATTATTGCAGGCAGAAACTCAGAATAACTAGAAACTCAGAATAACTGTTTACTAGTTTTGTTACGAAGCTTAAATAAATAACGTATTTGTATTTCTAACATGTTTGGCATTGCTTGCTTCAAGTTGCTTGATACTGTGTTACCAATAGTATTCAACAATATTCAATTTTTTGACTACTGCACATTTTTTTGACCACTGCACACTTTCTGTTTCACAACAGCACAATATATGTGCAGTTGTGAATATAAAAGTGTGCAGTAGTCAAAAAAATGTGCAGTAGTCAAAAAAATTTTCCACCTTCGGCGAATATTAAAAACTTGTGCAGTAGTCGACTTTCCTTAGCGCATACCCTGCAAATGACCCCTGCCCCACGCAGATTGTATTTTCGCCTTTTCCTTCACCAGCAAGATTGCTCTGAGCCAAGCTTTTGCGCTGAGCCAAGCGCTGAGCCTACTTTTCACGCCCCTGAAACCACGCGCAGCAATATTCAATCGATTAATATCAGCCTTAATCGATCAGCAATATTTAGGGGCCGTAGGAAAATGCGATCGCGTTTTTTGCGTGATTTTTGTGTTTTTTTGATTTACATCATATTTCGCGTTTTTCCCGATTTTTTGCATGAAATCGTTTTTTTCCGATTTCCCGCATAACATTGGGATGTTCTTCTGAACGGGTCCTGCTTCAGGAAAATTCGGAAGAAATATACATATGATTCCCATGATATTTAGGTCAAAAGTGAGGGTTTTTTGCACAATAAAAAATTGCATTTTGCAAAATAGAAATAAAAAATTCAGAAGAAAACCCTCATAAAATTCTCACAAAATTCACAGATTTTCTTCAGCAAACATAGGTTAAAAGTAGGGCGGTATTTTTGTGCAAAATGAAAAAGGAATGTAGCAAAAAAATGGTGAAACATAACACATTTTTGTAACAAAAAGTGCTCCAAAAGTTCTCAACAAATTTGTTGAAGCCCTTTCAAATTTATTAGCCATGCTAAAACCCTTTACAAATTAAATCGGACACGAGCCAGACGTGTCAGGAATTAAAATTGAAAGTTGCCAAAGCCCTTTAAAAATTATTTAATGTTGACGAAACCCTTCAAAGTCAATTAAATCAGACGCGAGCCGGACGCGTCCGGAGATTTAGTTGAAAGTCGGTAAAGCCCTTTAAAACATAATTAACGCTGACAAAACCCTTCAAAATTAATTCGTGTTTCATTTTGCCAAAAAGTTCCCGCGTCACTTTGTCATATATATCACAGGGATTATGAAAAAAAAATCATAATGATCTCAAATCGGGACCTGTTCCGAAGAACACCCTAAAATCACATGTTTTGCATATTGTGCATAGTTCTGCATTAAATTTTATTTGTGCCGCAAAACTTGTTTGAAATCAGCATCTTTTGTATGCTTCGTAACAACTTAGTATGCTGTACCTTCCTTCGTTCTATTAAATCAGGTTCAACGACTTTTAATCAATGGATTAACAGAAATTTCAAGAAATACTTTTAGGTAAGAACATATAATTACGTCATGTTACTCAATTTAGCTTTTCAAATAATAAAAATAACAAGAATTTTGTATTCTTTTTGTATTGAGCGATGTTGCAAAGTTGTCGCTTTTCTCAAAAAATTTGCGCATTTTCCGAAAAAATAATCGCATTTTTTTCAAAACCTTGTCACATGTATCTCAAAATATTGCCACCTTTTTCTCAAATCCATTGCCATAATTGGCTTAGGCCTCCAATGGCGTCTTTCCATACCAAAGCGGACTATGAGACCAATGAGCTAAATATTATAATTTTTATTATGTTCATTGTCGTTGATGCTTATAAGTGTTTTTTGTTAGTTAAAAGCGCGGTGTTCTGTCAGTTTTTGAGATTAAAATCGTAGAATGTTTTTTTTGCCTAAATATTCGCTTGTAAGCTTTCTTTGGAATGGGACCCGATTCAAGGAAAATTCAGAAAATAAAGACGCATGATCCCCATGATATGTAGGACAAAAGTGAGGCGGGATTTTTTTTGCAAAATGAAAAAATTGATTTTGCAAGAAGTAAAAAAAAAGTAAAATGCTTAGAAAATTCCCTCAAAATTCATGGTTATTCCTTATAATACACACTGCACAGGTCAAAAGTGACTAGGGATCTTTGTGCGGATAAATGAAAATTTATAAAAATTAAGAAAACTATGAAAAGTTATGAAAATTTAAAAATATTATGAAAATTAATGCAAATGAAAATTGAGTGTTGCAAAATGCTATAGTGAAAAAGAAAAAAAATTGTTGATTATTTCTGTTACAGAAATTGCTCAGAAAATTCTGAAAAAATATAGGCCTAGGGTACATTTCTCGTAAGACATAGGTCAAAAGTGAGGTTGCCTCCTGTCGCGTCAGGCCGCGTCTGTTTTAATTAATTTTTAAAGGGCTTTGACAACGTTCGTCTGTTAATTTTAAAGGGCTTTGGCAACATTAAATTTTACGTCCGGCCGCGTCTGATTTAATTAAGTTTTGAAGCGTTTTGGCAACGTTTATTATGTTTGAAAGGGCTTTGGCAACTTTCAATTTTGCCTCCGGTCGCGTCCGGCGGCGTCCGATTTAATTTATAAAGGGTTTTGGCAACGTTTAGAAATTTGAAAGGGCTTCAGCAAAGTTTTCCAAATTTCCTGAGCAATTTTTGTTAGGAAAATTAATTATGTTTTTTAATTTTTGTTATTCTTTGTGCGAGAAGACTGCGACTTTGAGACTGCGATTTTGTGACTTGCGACTTTGCTTAGCAAAGCATCCACTTCAGCCTCCTCCTCGACACGCAGCGGGCCTCGACGAGTCTGTCTGACAGTGCGCTATTTTGAAGCTTTTTTCATCATTTTTCTTTACTATAATGCAGCGATGCCAATGAAGTAATAAAAAATTTCACCATTTTTGACAAATTGTGACAATTTTTACTTGACTTTTCATTCGATCACAACTATTTTTGGCAAAAAAAACCTTTTTACCAAAGGCCAAGATTTTCCATTTTCCCCGTTTTTGGTGACACTAGCACATTTGACGCATGTAGGGACCTCAAAATAGCACCAATTTGATCGGAATGGCACCATAGCGGCTACGCTGTTTATACATAGCGTATGGTCCTATGTCGTTTATAATAAAGATCAGTCTATTATAAGGCTGTAGCATATCAAAGGCAACTTCAATGACACTCTTGAACATTCTTTTTATATATTAATTAGTATCATTCATGATCGTCGATTTTAATTAATGGAGTTATACCCTAATACATTTCTTTTAAATTTACATTTTTTAAAAATACATTTCTTAAAAATTAACTTTTTTAGCATGAACTTAAAATATTTACTTTCATTTTGCATAACTAGTATTCACAACGAGCAATGTAGAAGTAGGGAATCTTTTGTTTCATTTTTCTTTTCGGAAAAGCAGATTAGACCTAGGCCACTACTTCAGTTTTGAAAATAAGCATATGTGCAATGTAGGTATATTCAGAGTTCACTTTAGCCCTTACAAAATAGGAGTAACGTTACGCCTGCTGCTTAGAAAGCAGGAGAAGGGCACTTCTATGCCTTTCAAAAAAAGAGTAGGCCTAATTAAAGTATGCCTACTCCACCATCGTCCATTTTTACGAGTAATGCTACTCCTACCCATTTCTAAATCCGAGTAGAGTTTGAAAAGAACGTGGTTTTTGGAGTACTACTCCTACTAAAGTTATCCCTGGATATATGCTATATATTCTACAAAGTATATTCTAAAATTTGCAACAAATAATTAGAAGAAAATGCAACAAACTTCTTCATAGAGCAGTCAACTTATGTAGTGGCAACAATCCTATAGCCCTGTGCTGCCTCTGTAATTTTTTAAAAGCTCTGTTTCTGAACTTTTGTGGCCTGTACCTTTATTTATGTTGTTCTTTGGCTGAATATGGGCTTCTTTCATGTGTATGAGTATTGTCAAACTGCATTTTTTTGAATGTTGTAATATTGGTTGTGTGCAGCGCCCTTGTGATGACTTCGTTCATGCTACGGCGCTCTAAAAATTGTCTGAAAATTATTATTATTATTTATGGTAAAACGCCCAAAAAAGTATAGATGGGCAGTTTTTGTCATTGATATTAAATAATGCATGCCAAGTGCAGGAATACAAGTATGGGCTGTAAACCAACGTCGGTCCGAGTACGACCACTTGGTCCATAGACGGACTTTGAGAGTGTACGTGGTAATGTTTTTGTATACAGACAGGGATGAGCTGTGAACACACGAGCGGTAGTTGTGAAAATCAAAGGAAGAGTGGTTTTGTTGTTTGAAAGGGAGATCTTGTATGATTCTTGTATAATATCTTGTACCATTGTTGTTGAAAAGACTTCAGGCTGAAGAGAGGATGGTAAGTTGTTCAGAGGACATCATGAAGTCTCTGCCGCCATCACCAACTACAGATGTCCAGCATGACTTGACCAGGCCTGAGTCAGCAAGTGTGATACTTGAACAAAATGTGTGTGATCTGGGTTCAGAAGGACTCCAAGAAGATCCGCACGACACTGAATCAGCAGGTGCTGAGGCTTGTCTTCACACCCAGACGCTAAGTGAATCTGACGACAGCGAGATGTTGATCAAGTTTAACATTCGCCGAGCGGTGGTCAGAGTAGAACGACTGAATGTTGAAGCATCATCATCGTTCAAAGTTGGCTCTTCGGCGGAAGGCCTCTATGAATGCATTCTGTGTGACAAGCACTTCTCCAACAAGAGAGCCCGACGTCAACACATAAGAACACATAACCAAGAGAAATCATTCTTGTGTAAGAAATGTGTCAAGAACTTTACTACACTTAGCAAGTTAAGAGATCATCTGCGAATCCACAGAGCTGACTTTGCCTTCGCGTGCTCTGAGTGTGATAAAGGGTTCAACATGAAGAATGAGCTACAAGGACACATGAGACGCCACATCGGCGAGCTACCATACGCATGCGTAGAGTGTGAAAGAAGATTTTACACAGCGTCCGTGTTACGAATGCACAAGGTGGCTCAACACTCTGTTGAGCGTCCATTCTCCTGCGAGCAGTGTCAGAAAAGCTTTCCGTTCAAGAGCAATATGCTGCGTCATCAGGTTGTTCACAGCGGCGTGCGCAACTTTGCCTGTGATTATTGTGAGAGAAGGTTTTCTAGCAGAGGTCATCTCAATTCGCATGTTAGGACTCACACCTGTGAGAAGCCCTTCGCTTGCACTCAATGCGGAGAGCGCTTTGGGCAGACTAGCACACTGCGCAATCACCAGCGAATACACGCTGACTTGCGAACGTTCTCATGCACACAGTGCACTAGAATTTTCACAACGGCTGAAGCCCTTTGCAATCACGATCGACTTCACACAGCCGAGAAGCACTGTGTGTGCACGGAATGTGACGAAGTGTTCTACACTTCGCAGCAGATGTGGGAGCACAGACAGCGCGTCCACGGTATCCGGGGTAAACACGTGTGTGGCGTGTGTCGTAAGAACTACGATCGACTTTCTGCTCTCTTGGAGCACCAGCGCGTCCACACTGGAGAGCGTCCATTCGCGTGCGCACAGTGCGCTAAGGCGTTTAAGTGCCGCGCAGCTCTGCGCGCTCACAAAAGATTACACAATGGAGAGCGAGCGTTCTCTTGCGAGGATTGCGCAAAGATTTTCAGTACGAAGGGTATACTGAAAGAACATCAGCTGCGTGTGCACAGCAATGTACGAGCCTTTTCTTGTGCTCTATGCTCCAACAGCTTCGTCAACGTATATGAGCTCCAGAGCCATCAGGGAGTGCACACCGGAGAGCGCCCGTACCCCTGCACGCAGTGCGATAAAAGCTTTCTTGCTAAGCATAGCCTTAATGCGCATCAGGCAACACACACCGGCGAGAGACCCTTTCAGTGTGACGAGTGCGCCAGCAAGTTTTACAATAATAATACGCTGAAGAATCACCAGGCGAGGATGCACGCCAGTCAGCGTCCTTTCTCGTGCGCTGAGTGCGGTAAGACATTTGCACTTGCCGAGCACTTGCGCCAGCACAAGGTGTTGCACGACGTCGCGCGGCACTTTGCGTGCACGCAGTGTGACAAGAAGTCAAGCACCAAGTCGAACCTGCGCCGTCACATGAGGACTCACACCGGCGAGAGACCCTTCGCGTGCGCGCAGTGCGAGAAGACTTACAAAGAGAAAAAGGAACTCGTTGTCCACGTGAGGATGCACACGGGCGAGCGTCCGTTCTCTTGCACGCAGTGCAATAAGAGATTTGCAAACAAGAAACACCTGAGGAGTCACGAGAAAGTGCACAAGGACATAGAGGAGTACTTGGCATGCACACAGTGTGACAGGAGGTACAGCACCAGGAGCGCACTCAACACGCACATGCTGAAGCATGCCGGCCTACAGAAGCGTATCACGTGCGATCAGTGTCCAAAGTCATACTTGACTGCAGCGGCGCTAAGGATGCACACCAGAACGCACTCGGGCGAGAGTTCGTTTGCGTGCAGCCAGTGCGCGGAGTCGTTTGTGACGCCGGAAATATTGCGTGTGCACGAGAAAACGCACGGGACTGGCGAGTGACGATTGTAGTGCACACAGTGCGCGGGACTGGCGAGTGACGCTTGTAGTAGCGTAGTGTGCAGACTGCAGAGGCTAGATAAAACTTAGGGCTAGTTTCTCCAACATGGATTTAATGGTTGCTCAGGATTTTTACCCACCTTTTTGCATAGGCTAAATCCTGAACCACCATTAAATCCGTGTTGGAGAAACCAGCCCTAATAGCTAATTGTATAAACGCACTGACGACGAGATTCAGAACGATCTCGAGTTACTGCATGTAGTTACTACGAGTTACTACTCGAGTAGACTGCATGTTGTAACAGTCCGCATCAAATCCAGATCTGGCTGGTTCACGCACGCGAATTGTCAGTCTGTATCGTTACTCGATCTTGATCTCGCCTTCATGCAACTCAGTGTGCTCGGTTATTGAGTGCCGAAGCACTTGGCAGGGCATAATTTAAGGGTTTGTTGTCCCACCAATACACGGTATATATTTGTTTGTCTTAGACATCAAATTAGTTTTAGTTTCAGCTTTTCTTTTGTATCCATTAGCCTACATGTGAATTTTGAGAAACATTTATTTGAGTAATTCCATGCCACTGTATTTGTGATACTCTGCTGCTGATTTATAGTTTCATGCGATTGTGCATTTCCTAGTGTCTTATACAGTGTTGTTATTTAATTTTTTTGTGTAGTTTGTGAAAATCTATAGTTTCTAAAGTGACCATAAGTTTGTCATAGCGTTTAGCTACTAGCTTAATTGCTGTATGGTTTTACTGGAGCACGAAATCTGTTTCCTTTTTCTACAATCCTACATTTCTACGCTTATTGTAGGTATTTGTTTTCATTTATGTATGCTGTTGTATTGTTTGAAGTTTTGTGAATAAACAACAACTATATGTGGAACCATAGAATAAAATGTGGAGTCCACACTCCACACGGCATCAAGGTTTAATACAAAATGAATAGAAAGTTTTTAGTTTTGCTTGCACTTTCATTTTTAGACCGCTCAATTGCACTACCTTAGCGTGATATTAAGCGGGGTTTAAAAAAGCTAGATTTTTCCGAGTTATTAATCAGGCCTTTGTAACTTCATGTTTTAACTTTAAGACTAGGTTTTTCCATCTAGTGTTACAATTTTACTTCAAGATTTATTCTGCAAAAACCAATCACATGGCGCTAAATTAACCATAGATTTAGCTTTGAGCGTGCTCATTGGGTGGGATGACGTCATGACCTCGGATTCAATTTTAACACTTGATGGAAAAACTCAGCCTTTGTTTTTTTTTATTAATCTGCTATTGTTTCTATTGAGTGTTTGTGAGTACTCCCCACTATTTCTCACTGTACTATTTCCATTGTTTAAAATGTTTAAAACTAACCGTATTTTACCTTAATATTTCATGCAGAATTAATTTTTTTTTAGTTTGATTAAAGCATTAATATCTAAAGACGCGTACCATTCATCGACCATTCGTCAGTCAAAACTGATCTCTTTACCAGATCATATTTATAATGAATTTGGCTGGATAGCAGGTTTTCTTTGAAACCGTTGTTCTTTGGCGGGATATGGGCTTCTTTCATATGTATGAGTATTGTCGAACTGCAATTTTTCTGACTTGTAATATTGGTTGTGTGCAGCGCCCTTGTGATGACTTCAGTCGTGTTACGGCGCTCTAAACAAATGGTCGAAAAATTATTATAATAATTATTATTACATATATTATAAGCGCGTCTATAAAAAACCTGAAAAAATTAACCTAAAATCAGCATTGTCATTATGGTAACACTCTTTTTAAACCATTTTCATTTCTATTTTAAAGTAACGATAGCCTTTATTTCATAATATCATTCTGCAGTACCTCATTGTGTACTTCTAGAACATATTTGGTATTGATCAAAGCCCACCAGAGCTATTATGATGCTCACTGCGACTGCTTACACTATGCATGCATAAGCACGCATGGATTATCTATGCGGGCATTACTGCATTAATTATCTTTGGTAAAGACTTGAATATCATTGTTTGGATCGGAGCCTAGACTGTGGGCGAGACTTATGGACTCATCTGCAGTCTATAGAGATCCTTAGTAATCTTAGTATCATTGAGTTTTTTTTTATTTTTCACTATTTGTATCGGGTATAAATTATTGTATTAATTAATGTATTCCTCTATGATGAAAATTTTTTTTTTAAAAGAAGACAAGACTAACAGTTATACACTTCATATTATAAACGTGAATATTAATCGCAGCAAAAACATTCTAAGAAGCAAAACCGTGAAATAACATGCAGCAAAAAATTTCATGTTTACAGCACGTCAAAAAAAACAAAAATTCTGTTACATACACTGTATTTTATGTTAATGCATGCATAACTTGATCTGTATGACTGTATGCCACCAACAATTTCTATTGTAGGAGCTTTATAAGAGCTTTAATAGCCTTAAGTGATCCTGTTAGTAAGCTTTTATGTGTTTTTATCCATGCTGTGCTTCACCGTGTAAGCTTACTAATACACTTAAAATAAATAGATAAATAAAATCCGTTGATTTTGATCAATAGTCGACATTTTCAAAAGCTACCAGCAAAATTAAATATTAGATGTGACTTTGGAGAATGAATTAAATTCTGCAAGCTGTCAATTTGAACTTTTAAATCAGATCGTAACTCAGCAGCATGCAACTGTAAGAAATTGACAAAAGGCAAATTTTAACCAATAAAAAAAATTTATACCAACAAAAATATTATACTTCATATATAATAATAGGCCTGATAAAAATAGGTTTACGGTCAGTTTCGACGACTAGTGACGTCGCCGGCCCGGATGCCCGAGATGGTCAGCCTCTGTCAGGCGTTCTTCTTGAGACACTTGGTGATGAGGTCCTGCAGCGCTGTGTACACAACACATCACACGCTACACTATCACACTGCGTCAGTACAAACATTGCATCAAGATCATCGCCGCATGTAGGTAATTCAGAATTATATTCTAATTATAATAATCAACAATAATACGGTAATCATAAAATGAGTTTAGAGTCCATTTCAACGTCTATCGACGTCATTGGGACCTCGTAATCAGTGTTTAAAATGAGAAATGAAAAGTGCGCCTCAGTGCGGAGTCCCTTTCTTCAGTGCTCGGACAACAAAATTTTCATATGTGGATAAAAGCCTTCTGTGTCACTGTTAAAAATTCGTCAAAATTGTAAAAAGTATAAGTGTGGTTGAAGACGGATATTAAATTTAAAATAATTTTTGAAACGAATAAATTTAATTATATCCAATTAATATACTTGATTAGTAGATAAATAGATCAATATTAGTAGAATTATGCATCGATAGCATTACAGAGCCACGTTTGCTCGATGGTGGGATAAAATTGATGAATTATCAGTTTTAGACTAAAACGTTGCAATAACTACTCATCAACTAAGGAATTTAGATATTCTATTGAGCAGAGCCTATAGTCAAATTTGAGGAAAGAATAGAGATTTTTTGGTTTAAATTGTAGATGATGATGATTAGGGTAGAGATTAATTAATTCATATAATCAGTGCTTTTTCTTCCTTGAAACCAGCCATCGGCCAGGACTTGGTACCTGGGACAGCTAGAGGTGAAAGAGGCATGAGCATTTTGTATGGAGACAGGCAACGAGCAGGACTATAAAATCTGGCTAGTAAGAAATATGCACAGCAGCGGCAGCGTACCGGGAGAGACGATCACGTCCTTAGAGAACTGGAGGACGGCAGCGGTGATTCCTTCTTTGTGTCGAAGGGCACTGTCCCAAAGATCATGTTGTAGAGAAGGATGCCGAGTGACCAGACTGTGGACGGACCCGCACGGTAGCGACCCCGCAGAAACCACTCGGGCAGGGCGTGTGTCCCTACACACCACAAACACTGTCATAAACTACTTGTGCTGCTATTCTTAATCATCGCCTAACATTTTTGTCAACTTATTTCACTTTTAAGGACTGCCTAGGGTCAAGCAAAGAACCGCCTTCCTTTCTTTAGTCGCTTTTTACAACTCACTCGAGGAGTTCTGGGCTTCAAGCTAATTTTAAGTTCCCGGATCGCTGGGAGGTCGCTCAATATAGCCCTGGCTATTGATGTAGTTGTAGAATGAAGCTGCATTTCATAATTTAACATGTAAGTTAAAATTTTAAAACATATTTATTATAATTTGAATACTATTGTTAATTATTATCTAATTGCTATATCTAGAGCTTTTTGATATATTTGTATTCACAACGTCATTAATTTATTTATGAAAATATTCAATATCTGAGCAGACACTGAATAAAACACAGCAGAAATAACAGAAAACACAAATAACAGCAAACAAAAAAGCAGCAAAAAGAAAATAAAATAACTAAACCTGCACTATACAACAAACTACCATCGCCACACTATCGCTCTATAAACTAAATAACAAACGACATGAGCAAGATCACACAGCCAAGTGCCGACACAAGCGAGGCCCAGAAATAGCACTGCAGACTGACCGTAGAACGAGCGGTACGCCCCCCCCCCCTGGATCAGCGCGGCCCCTCCAAAGTCGATGTATTTGAGGGACTTGGTTGTCAAGTTCAATAGAAGATGCTCCGCCGTTACGTCGCCATGCGTCACCCCCGCGGCGTGCAGCCCCGTGACCATGTCGACCACCTGCCGGAAGAACCGGCACGCCTGCGGCGCTCGGAGACGGTGATGGTTGTGGATGTAGTCGGCGAGATCGATGGCGGACGACGGTCGCTTCAGCACAATGACGTACATGTCGCAATATTCGATGAACTCGAGACATTCTATCACTTGTCGGCCGCCGCTGCCCTGTCGAGCAGGTAGACTTCGAGTGGCATCGGCTTATACTCCACAACCTGCCCAGGCAAGAGAACACGTTCACAGGGAGTTATCGTCAGTTATTTGCTGCTACGTTTTTTGGGGGCTCACTGTATATAATTTCTATTTACATCAGCATTAAACAGATCTTAAAAATATTTGACTGAACAATGATGACAACAAGTATAAAGTGGATCTATCAAATAATCACTTAGAGTGTAGGAATACAACTGCTCTACTATATAATACAATGTTGTGTTTATGATCTATATTTCACGTCTTAATCAATGTTAATGCCTCATTGGTTTTGCTAAATTATAGTAAAGAAAAATGATGAACAAGGCTTTAAAATAACGCAATCTTGCTAGTGTATTTTAACTAAAATATCCGACTAGGGGTTGCAACTTGCAAAGTCGCAAAGCCGCAAAACGCATTTTAACTAAAATATCCAACTAAGGGTTAATGACTACAAATTGTAGGCTATATTTACGATTTCATATTCGCATAGTTCATAAATGTGAGTACAATATTGGCCTTGTCAGTGTTAAGTTTAGCACGCGTAGCAGACCTATACAACAAGGTTTTTTGATTGCAAGTCTATACCAGTAGGCCTGCCATGAAAATGTAATACTGCACTTATGACTCCTCAAGTATTAAACTTTTAATCGCCAAGAATATGACACCACTCAAAAAAGGCGTATTCTGAGCGCGCCATTTACATGTACATGTAGCCTAACCTATACTTGACGTCAATGGCGTGACTATAAGCAACTCACTACAGTCACTAGTAAGGAAGCTGGACATAATTTATGGTGTAGGCCTAATGAAATATGGCTACTTTTAACACGATCGACTCAAAGATTGCAGGTTAGCCTAATAAAGGTATAGCCTAAATATTAGCCTATAGTAGAGGTAAGTTTTTGGCTATTGCGTAGGGCTGTAGCCCTATAGCGAAGAGAAATAGGCGTACAGTGCAAAGCAAAAATGAGACGATGTAGAGAAGTGCAAAATCAGACATGATAGAGCCCGCATGCGAATATTGGAGTAGACCATATTCGGAAAGCGAAGCAACTTATGGGTACTTGATGCCTTCAGACAATCGGATATTATCGAAAGCTGAAGGTATACTGAAGAAGTTTGAAACAAGCACGTACGTTCCTATCATAGCTGCTGCCTACATGACTCGATTAATCACCAGGCAGCCCTGGTAGTGGACCAGTGGGCCATCCTCAGCGCTGTGCCCTTTTTCACCAGTTCTGTCCGGCAGGCCCGTAGCGTGAGGGGGGGCAGGGGGGGGGGTAGTGCCCCTCCCTGCTGGGAAGGTCTGCCCCCCTGCTCCCAGA
>JAQIWG010006293.1:0-13455 GCA_034695025.1 Chamaedrilus cognettii | reverse complement strand
TTATATATAGATGATAACTGGGTTCAAATATTGTCAAAATATGAAATTATATTTTGACAATATTGGAACCCAGTTATCATCTATATATAAATATTATAATCATGCATGTTTTGTATGCATGTCATTTGGGCGACTTGCGAATAGGTAAAACGTGCAAATATTACATCCGCGACATTAAAGCTGCCGAAGCTGTTTCATCCACAGAAACGTGAAAATTAATTGCACGAAAATTTCCGAGGCAAAACGCAGCTAAAATTTCATGTTTTACACTATTTGTTTACTGATCGTTATCTACAAGTATAACACGCTTTATAAGTGTTGAAGTCATTTTGAGGCTAGGCTGAGTTGTGGTCACTGAATGTTGTGGTGTAACAGTTGGCCTGGCATTTGATAATCTGGCATCGCTTTGTTTGTTGGAACTACTTTATCTTCCATCTGGTCACCCCTGCGTGGCTGTGGCTGTGGGCTATGACGACAAGACACTGGAAAATGGTATAACAACAGATATAAAAAAATCATAAAATGAACGAAATACTTTTGTCCGCCCTCTCTGTCATTTCTTCCGTCGCCTTCGTCATCTTCTTCATCCTCGCTGGTAGGACCCGATACATGCGCTACTGGGGGTTTGTGTACTGGAGACGATCTAGACTGTTTCAGTAACTGTTTGAGACAAAGTTATCATGTATGGTTTATGTATGCAAGCAGCCGTAATCTATTGTTAACCGCATTTCTACGGTTATTACGAGTGAAGCCTGCAGGATTACCTCGATATATAATAGAATTCTATTTCACGGGGCAATCCATTTCATCATTATTGCTTACTGTGTGAAATTTGGAGACGTTGGTGTGCATCATTGGATGTGTCCAGTGACTTTGTATTATGTACTTCGAAGTTTTGTATTGATAAGATCAAGCTGCGTCTCCTAATTGTTTTACTACGGTTCTGATTTCATGGACCTAAATCTGGCATTTGTTGTGTGCGTGCAGGGTGGTACATTGTCTGGAAGATGTTTCTCAGCCGGTTCAAGTTCGTACAGGAACTGCTCGGCATGGGGGATGACAACGGGGCGCCGTCCCACAGCGGGGGAGAAAGCGGGGCGCGACACAAGCCGAGGCCCAAGAAGCACAGAGTGGACGACTGAGTCTGACCCCTGCATTCATCTACCATCATCAACTCTATATAGGAAATATCAGCGGATGTACAGTGATTAAGTGCTTGCATACGTATCTAGGCAACGTATTTGTAACATTTCATTGTCGATAAGATTTGCAGCTAGGACATTTTAATTTTTGCATTTGTCGGTTATCATATCGTAAGAATAGTCAGAAATTACGACTGCAAAGTGTACAGGTTTAGTATTGATTGCAAATTTTGCTGTTAACTTGTGAAGTGTTGCTGATTGTGCAGGATCAGTGCTTTTAAACAACCTTGTAAAAATTCATAAAAATATTACTGTAATCCGGCCAGTTTCTATGACATATTCAGGCTTTGAAGTGTATTTGCACGCCATCTCTGTCATTAGCACCGCAATTTTCAGTGCTTTGAAGACGATATTTTCACATTGCCAGGTGATCATGATGAACCAGTAACTGCTGTTTAGGGCATTGATTCTGAAGTAGCAGTCGTGGCTGTTTTTTTGTTAAATGCCGAAGAAATGGAAGGCAGCAAGCCCGAGTGTTATACTATTATCTACTTCTACCATCTCTGCTTGATTTATTATTGTAGACCCTCAACAGAAATCTGAGCTGAGCAGTGGGCATCCGTTAATATTAATTATTGCTTTTATTATTATTTTTGTGCTTGCACATTTGTTTCGAGCTCTTTGTAAATTGAAGTGTGTGTTGTCTTCATCTAATGCATTGGTTGTTTACGTAATACCTGGGATTTGAAACTTCCAAACGTAGAAATATCACTTTATTGATTGATTCTGGTGGTGCTTGTGTATCCATGGGGCCATGGCTTATGTTGTGTCAAGCTATCTGTGCAATGATATTGGTTTTGTATGATATATAATTGCTGTCAAGTATGCTACACCAGCTCGGAGTCAAACAATATTTACTAATATTGTTGTGAATGAGATCTAAAGTTGAGGTAAATCTTTCATTTTTTGTGCAAGCTTTGCCCTATTTTTTTATTGGATAGATAAGGATAGCTCATTTATTGCCAGCCTCTTGCTTCTGGTTGAACACAGTATTTATACAGAATATGTAATTTAATTACATCGAATAATTATTATAGGCAAGTACGGTAAAATCAGAGCATATAATCTGTTTTGTTATTTTGCCGATTTTGCCTTTTAGAAATTTAGCTGCAGGCAATTTCAGCTTTTTTATAGTAAGCCTACTGGCAAATCTATATGCTTCTGCCACTTTATTTTTGCTGCATGCAATTTTCACGAATAAGACTGATTCTCGAAATTCGGCAAATTAAATGCACGTAAAAATTTCATGTACAGTTTCAGTTACAGTACTTTCTATCTTTTGATTACATGGATATGAAATTCTAACAGTTACAATCAAAATTGCAGTTTATCACTTCACAAAAATGCGCGTAATAGGCTAATTCATGTTTAATTTCATCTGCTCATATTTTCATTCAATCCTCTCAGAAGTCAACTGTTTCACATAAATATAATGACATAAATGTATATATACTCGTTGATGTTTTACACAGCCTATACTGCTAATTATCTATAATTACCATGAGAAATAAAATATTAATTATCCTAGAATGCTCGGACAGATTTAAATTGTAAGAGTTAATCTAGTTGCAAAATATGAACAGCTTTGTTAAAAGCCTACATTATTTATCATACATTTGAAATTTTCAGAACTAATTAACATGCAACATACATGCTTCCTACAAATATTTCCCCCCACTTCTACTGTCACATTTAACTCAAAATGTTTCTAAATTCGTACATAAATTTCAACAGTTAAAATACTGTACAGGGTGCATACACAAATATTGGGGGCCAGTGGCGTCGCGTGACTCTAAAAACAGGGTGGGCACACAGTATATAGGTCTCAATCTAGGGTGGGCACATGTTCTTAACAGAACAGTCACTTTATTCTGTTACCCCACACCACCACTCTCCTTTCCTTTTCATATTCCATTTTAGTTTTTACTTAATTTCAAAATTCTTTTTGATTTTACACCCCATTCTTGACAGTACTTACTGATCTCATAAACCTCCATTTTCGCTTTTCATATCATACTTTGTGCCCACCCTGGCATTTTTCTAGGGCGGGTCGGTGCCCACCCGTGCCCTGCAGACGCGACGTCACTGTCGGGGGCAGAAAATTGTAAGTTGTAGACTGGTGCAATCAGATTTTAAATGTCGGCATACTGTCAAACATTAAATTTTCGTGTGCATGTAATTTTTGCCAATCGACATGTCCGCAAAACTCGCGAAAATTACATGCAGCAAATTAAAGCTGCAGAAGCTATTTATAACGAGCCATCCTCAAAAACATGAAAATTAAGTGCAGCAAAATGTCTGAGAGGCAAAACCGCAAAAATAACATGCAGCAAAAATTTCATGTTTACAGTATATTGCTTTCTGACGCTACATGGTATAGTAATTTAATAAAGCAACTCGAGACATAGAAGAGTCAACAGAAATAAGCTTAATAATATATAGAAAGCAACGAAGGACAAGCAATGGCTAAGAGATTACCCACACAACTAAGATGTCTAGGGTATATATTTCTCTTCACAAAACATCTGTTTCTTCATCCCTGGAATATCAGGTGACACGTCAGTAAACTTTCATCTAATCAAATCTTGACATCACTCGCAACGAAACACTCGTAATTCTAAACAAGATGAAGAAATGCCTAAATTACGCGTTATACCGTTCCTTTTTCAAAAGGAGAAAGGTTCAACCGAAAAACCATACAAAATAAACTTTTAAAACTGCTGACATCACAGTAGGCTATAATCGCTTGCTTAGGCTGGCAAGAGTAGCAGACTTTAGGCTACGAATTCACTGAAAGAGCGTGAAATAGTCGTATTAGTGACATGTCGTGTCTTATTAAATGCTGTTGCAATAAAATAAACTAACGTAAAACAGCGAAACATACGAGTCATTAATAGTGAATTTGACATGTAGACTATACTTAGATAGCGCTCGATCAATAAATTAATTGGGAGTGCGAATAATAAAGGCACTTCATTCTGGCTTGTGTGACTATACAGTATAGACAACTCTGTGCGTGATAGGACTGGATACACGACATGAATATTGGGAGCTTGACCAGCAACCGAACAAAATGAAATGCTCGATATATTACACAATAGATACTCACGACGCAACACGCACTTAACTTGACATGTTATTAAGTTAACCGCACACATGTGAGTGTTGTTGAGCTTAGCGATGATGTATT
Source organism: Chamaedrilus cognettii (assembly GCA_034695025.1). Lineage (NCBI taxonomy): Eukaryota > Metazoa > Annelida > Clitellata > Enchytraeida > Enchytraeidae > Chamaedrilus > Chamaedrilus cognettii. Next base: position 9,063 of record JAQIWG010006293.1, on the reverse strand, counting down.
TTAGACAAAATATAGGCAAAAATTTTGGCAGCTTGACGATATAAGTCGTTTTTCTGGAATCTATAGTATCCAGTGGTTTAGTCAATACAAGTCAAGAATAACATAAATTTTCAGAATCATAAACTAACCAAAACCAGGACAGTGAAATGCAAGAACTCTCAGAAGGTTCTTTTTCAAAACAAAATCCATCACAAAGAACGATAAAACCAGTACTTCAAAAATACATTGCCTATTTTCCTACACAAAAAAATTCCTCTTACTCAAAATGCAGAAGCGATGACAGCTAATCATGATTAGCTGTCGCCGCGGAAATAAATACTGAAACTTGAATTTGAAATAGAAACTGATATAAATAAAAAATTGGCGGCGTAAATCACTATCATTTTTTTTAAAAGCCTTGTATGTGTAAAATTATAAAGACAATTGTCTTTACTCAAAATTAGTCGATGAATATGCAAGTCATGTCGTGAAGAGGCAATACAAATAAAATGAGTGAAGCAGTAAATGACTGAAGTTTGAAGAGATGCAACGACTGAGATAGACATGCACAGAGAATCGTGCCGATACCACGGATATTGATGAGAATCTGATATACATTAAGTCAGCAGAGTTGCGAGCATGGATTCAAACGCGTATCCACATATATTTGCCAAAAACTGACATTTCACACACGATTTTAAAACAAATTCTCCTAACAATTACAAACTTAATCTCCAACAACGAAGTGTGATCACTTCGCCTTTACAGCCTTCAAACTGTCAGAAAAAACTCCAGGATAATTTCGCTTTTCTTTACCATCTGTATTGCACGGCAAAGATAGGCAAAATTGTAATGAATCACAAGGAAGCGAACCAGAAAAAATGCTCCTGGTGTAAATTCAAAACGTTTTCTTCAAGGGAGTCATTAGAATAGAAAGTTTAAAATATTTGACCTTTCTCACACTTGGTCCACAGTTGATAGACCTAACCCACACAAAATATTCACACGAGCCTTCACAAATATTCACACCTGCTTTCTTACACCATCTACCTCAGCTTCCGCCTAATATTCCTCGCAAGACCCAACCACCTCTTCGTCCATTTCATCCAAGCCCCGCTGCCCCCCCTCCCTCCCCGCAGGCGGGATGGTGAGCAGCCAGGCTGTTACGCGCTCCCTGCTGTCCATCTGCTCCAGACTCAGAACCTCCTCATCCACCTCCAGCGTCACGGCCCCCCCTCCGCCCCCACCTCCCCCGCGCGCCCCCCCTGCCACCCCCAAGCAGCAGTCGATGACGTGGTGCAGCAAGTGCACGGGCTCCGAGTGGCGCGACTCTGCCTCGCTCAATCTGAAGCTGCGACAGGAGGCCTGGGGCACGCTGCAGCCCCCTCCCTGCCGCTCGTTGCACCCCCCGGCCTCCTCTGCCCCCGCACTGCACGCCCCGGGCCCCCTGTCCCCCGCCTGGGCGCTGCCGCTGTCGTACGATACAGCTGACGACGTGACCCCTGACTGCCGCGAGGGGGGGGTGCTCCGTCTGGAGGCAGGGGGTGGGCGGGGCGCGTGCTGGTCCGGGAGCACACGCTCGTCGGACAGCGTCCTCCACGGCGGCGGCAGCAGGAAGTCAGCGATACACGGCGGGGAATTCTGTGCAACCGCCGTCGTGCTCTCGTGCACCGGGACACTGTTGCACTTCCTTAGACTGGTCCGTGCCTCCTGCGCCGCTGCACTGCACGTGAGCGCATCTGGCGTGGTTAAAGTCCTCCAGGGCGGGGGTGGCAGACCGTCCACCGCAGCACAACTCGCCTGCTCGTCAGTCGCGCTCGACCGATCCGACGACGTATTACCACGACAACCACTACTTCTCTCCACATCACCAACATCAGGACAACTCACCAACGCCTCACCACTACACTCCTCCTCGCAGCTCAATTTTCTAAAATTCGCCTGATTTTCACAATCGGTGGGGGGCTGCCAGAGGGCGCTGTGGCTCAAAGCACTGTTGTCGTGAGGCTCGGAGAGTTCATCGGGGCAGTCTGCGAGCCAGGGGGGCTGTGCATGGAGCCAGGGCGGGGCGCAGTCGCGCAGGGGTTCGCTGTCCCCCTGCAGGTGGTGGGAGGGCCCTGAGGAGAGGGGCTCCCACCCCTCGCTGCTCTTCCATGGCAGGGTCGACTCCGCAGCCGTAGGCTGGACGACGTCCTGCTCCAGGCAGGCGCCTGGACACCAATCATAGCAATAATGATGATATTGGGACACAGTTGGTCGTGCGACCAGTGAGACGGCACTAGGCGCATCAGTCATGAATAGAAGCGTTTCTGATGAGTTCATGTAACAACTGACCACATCAAAAATGAAATGGACTCATCAATGTTACTATTGTTCACCAAATCCTTAATTCTGATCAATAACAATTTTGAAGGAAAAATATACATCGTCTGAAGAACTGACTTTAACTTTAAGAACTTTAAGAACTGAATATAATTCAGTTCTTAAATTGCGAGAGAGAGTTGACCATCGCACACTCCCACAAATAAATATTAGTCAAAAAACTTTTAAAAAACACGTGTGTGTACACAATCAAATGATCAAGGAGTATTACAATGCCGTGGCACTCACGGAGGTCGAAGGGGTTAGCGCGGACCATGAAGGTGATTCCTTCGTCGTCAGAGACCTGACTGGAGCGATCGCCCTCGTGCGCAACCAGGCTCGTAGAGTCCATGTCTCGCTGCTCTCCTGCATCGCAGCACAGCGACACCTTCAGAACTAAACAGCTTTAACTAAACATCCACCCAACAGCTAACTAAACAGCTCTAACCCAACGGCCTTTGCGACGACATTTCTGGACATACACCTGTGTTCAATATCTTCCGCGTATCACTCAGTCACCACTAGAGATCGAAGGAAGCAAAAACAAATAAACAGCGGCAAAAATATTAACAAAAAAGATCATCATCAAACTCCCCATAGCTTCAAAAGTAACAGGTACACTACACAGTACACACGCAATAAACTATGATATTACGTACACTGGTATGTCACATATGACAGAGCAATTATCTCCAAACTTCACACACAACATTCTTCCCTTCACTTACCGTCAATGACGACAACATCGGCGAAGCTGACATTTTTGCCGTGCCTCGCACTTAGTGCCACGTGACTGTGCCTCCGCTGATGCAGCTGCTCCAGGACCCCAGGGGTGGCGTGGGCCCCGAGGGGGGTAGGGCCCCCATGGGGGGGCGACCAGTCAGCGGACTCGTGGCTAGCAGCTCGGCGCAGTGCGAGGCCGCAGTGATTACTCAGTAGGTGGCGCAGGTGCAATGGTGCCGAGTGGTGCAGCAGTGTAGAGTGGTGCAGCGCGTTGTGCAGCGGTGGTGCAAGTTCCTGCTCTGCGCCATGGTGCTTGTGCGGCACAAACTGTACAGAGAGATGCAGGCTGAGAGACGTAGTCAGGGTTTAACCAGCCAAATAACAATTATTTTATCAGTTTGCCATTTATTTTTCCATCTGGTTAATTTTTATTGATCCCTCTAGTGATATAGAATAGTATTCAGCTTACTAGAAGCATGTCAATTACTTCACGTACTACTCAGCTAATTTTCATCCAGAAAGGACTCAGCAAATCTTAAAAATCAAGCCAAAAATTCAGATTTGCTAAGTCAAACACTGTCAATGTCCTACTTTCATAAAAATAAATTTAGAATCAGCAATGATAGCAAAGGGCCAACCAATACCCAGCAGCTTCATGTTAGTGAATATGAAGCAGCTCTGAGAAGTATGGCGCACCTTCTTGCGCGTCCGGCACACGGTGTCCTCACTCATGTGATGGACTCTGCTGTCATCCCTCATCTTGCGCGACACCAGACAGTCGAGCGCTTGAAGGTCAAGGCAAGCCAGCGAACCACCATCCGCCTGAAGGTCAAGGCCGGCCAGCAAACCAACGTCCATCTGAAGATCAAGGCTGGCCAGTGAATCAACTTCTGGCAGACATTCAACCGATGAGTCTCTGACGACGGGAATATCGCCACAGCTGGACACACAAAACAATCTAAGCCACGCGTGCATTACTTGGCTGCAAAACTTTATGAAAACAGTACATACACATCCTATATTTATCTTAAATTCACGACAGCCAACTATATCATATCTGCATTACACTTGCAAATTTGAGAAATAGCTTACATCCAATGAAAAATATTAAAAAGTAAAAATACAGTACATACAGTGCATGCACCTGGAAGTCAACTGATAAACGCAACAATAAAATGCTACTATACTACACACAGCTCATAAACACTACCCCATATGATGACTCTATGAGCAATACTAAACTGGATAATATAACTTACGCAAGGTTTGAGTGCCTGAGATCAGGTTTGGATGGAGAAAGAGAGAAGAGATTAGCGAGTGAGCAACTTCCCACTGGGTCGTAGTCAAGGTTGTGATTCCTCTCTCTAGCGTCATGCTTCATCGAGTCCATACCATGGAGAATTGTCCTACAATAACCCTTCCTCACACGCCGCACTGCCGAAGCAGACCCTGTCTCATTGGAAGCCCTGCGGACAAACACACCAATCCATACACAGCCAATTGCCTCAAAGTCAGATTTAATGTTGTAGTAATTAATTTAATATAAAATTCAACTAATAACGAATAATTTTAAAACGTCTACGTACAATGACATTTGATATACCGGTAAATAACTAAATTGGCATTTCAGATGGTACGAAATAAAAGAGCAAGCCTACGAATTAAAACAAATCTTAATTAGTATGCTACTACCTCTCTTTAATTTGGCGTTGATGCAGACCAGCGATATTCTTGATACCTATCAAGATGTGGTCCAAACACTACAACAACATTACCAAGATAACTATATTTCACCATGTACCAGTGTAACTATGGAAATCACTATGCAATTTATTTTAAAATTAGAATTAAGCAAAGCCATTTTAAAATGCCAGCAACAAAATTCATATTAAAAACATGAAGAAACTGAAAATGAACAATGCAGTCATAAAAAAATTAGGCAAAAATATGATAGTTAATATGTATAGTTAAGTATATAGTCGATCGTTAATATACACATGTAGTAGTAGAGCAATATATGCATTCATTCACAGGTCATCATTATACCATTTTTTTCTTTCTGTCATTCTCATTTCAGTCCATTAATACAATTAATCAAATCTCTGCATCATAGAATGTATGAACCAAAAGTTGCCTAAATTTCACTTCAAACCAGAAATGCCGTCATATATCTTCACCAGTTCTACTATCATTATTTACCTACCCGCAATGTTAATTTGAGTGAGACATTGTCTTTCATCTTTGGTTCAGCACCTCCTTTCAGGCCGCAAACAAGCGGCTGCTGTGTCACTAGCTGCAATAACATCGGATAGACAAAGATGACAGTCGACTGAAATCAAGATTAAATTTAGCTTTCGAGTATTTAAAATAACTTGAAGAAAATTAATAGAAGAGCCTAACACAGCTAAGAAACGTAGCACTTGCAAGATCACAGAAGACTGCTCATCAGCGCGTAATGATTTTTTGCTCTCAAACTTAATTCTTAGCCTTTATAACAATTTATCTAAAAGTGATCTTGATAAAATGATTTGAATATTGAACAAACAAATTAAAAGAGAATCTAGAAACAGCTTGGACCTCACCCATTCACAGCAAAATATAGGGTTATTGCTATTAAGTTGCAGGAGTTATGTAATGTAAAAAAAGGAATAATTATCAAGCAACAACTATAACTAAAACATTTTCACATACAAATGACCATATTTACTGAAGCTAACATTTAAATTCACAGTCTCAAGCATATTGTGTTACACGGTAGTCTTAACTTAGAGCAGAGGATGCAATAAACAACAATCAAATTCCCGCTAATGCTTACCACAAAACAGCTTGCACTGCAGAGAACCGTCACAGTTGCAATGACCATTAAAGTTTGATGAGCAAAGATCGCTGTGTTGAAACAGACAGCCAGTGTTACCAGCACCCCACTGAGCACACTGCTCCACAGGACACTGAGCCGATCCGACCAGCCAAACCGCGCCAGACCCAGGCCACCAGCGACCAACGACATATACAGCATCCCTGAACAAATTATTAAAACATATATTACTACACAATATACAGTTGTACAAGAACTCAAGGTTACAAAACGCTTTTTCAACAAAACTTCTTAAAATAATGTTGTGCAAAGGCAGGACCTGATCTGGGTCTTGAAAAAATTTAGTTAAAAACATTCACCAAATGACTTTTTTTTCGCCAGGCCGTACTTTTCCCCCGAAATGTGTTACACATTGTCATTTCTTCCCTTTGAGTGCACTTGAATATATTAAATTTATTGCTCTTTCCATCACCATATTGCCAGTTACTGAACTTCTAATTATCGTTTGTCGATTTTCGCGACTGGCATATCAAGCCCTGGTTGAGGATCATGTTTAGTTGAGGATCATGTCTAGTTGAGGATCATGTTTAGTTGAGGATCATGTTTAGTTGAGGATCGTATTTAGTTGACGTTCTTACTTACTTGAGGATCATACTTAGTTGAGGATCATATTTAGTTGAGGAGCATATTTAGTTGAGGAGCATATTTAGTTGAGGATCATATTTAGTTGAGGATCATGTCTAGTTGAGGATCATACTTAGTTGAGGATCATATTTAGTTGAGGATCATGTTTAGCTGAGGATCATACTTAGTTGAGGATCATATTTTGTTGAGGATCATATTTAGTTTAGGATCATGTTTAGTGGAAGACCATGTTTAGTTCAGGACAGGGTCTGATCTCAGTCTTGAAAAAAAATTGCCAAACATCCGTCAAACGACTTTTTATTTTGGCAGGCATACCTTTTTTCGCAAAATTTGTTACGCATGTTCCCTATGAGTGCACTTGAATATTATTAAATTTATTGCTCTTTTCATCACCATATTGCCAGTTATTGATCTTCTAAGAACGAAGGATGAATAAAACGTTCACAAGGGCTTTCGCCAAATGGAAAAAAAATCGATTACTGCTAAAAAAATTATTTTTTGCCAATTTTGGCCACTGGCGGATCCAGCACGCATAAAGGAAAGATATATGAATACTAAGAATTGTTTTAATTGCCAGTCTGTTAAAAAATCTGACAGAAGACTGATATCAATACCAATATGTAACGATACACCACATGATAAAGGCATCAAGCCATCAAAGCACACGAGGAACAATAAACTACAGTAAACGCAGCAGATCTATCAATGCCGTTCACTGGCTACTATTTGAAGTTTAGGTGAATAAGAATGATTTTTACCTAGAGACCTGAAGACTACACAAAATGCCAAGGTCTGCAGAGGAACGCCTGAGCTCCAACCACGCGCATCCATGACGAGAGACATTCCCAAGTACACCAGGGTGGCCGACTCAACGACACGGCCCACAAGCACCAGCAAACTGCACACTGAGGTGCGAGACTTTAGTCTGACCTTCTGGTGCCTCCATATCATCAACACGCAACACAACAACCTGCAACAACATAAAGCAATAACATAAAAAGCAAAAAAACACTAAAACATATTCCACAGCTTAATCTTTCACAATGTCATGCAAATAGTTTGCCTTTAAATAGCTACATTTGCTAAATACTCTATATATTTCATCCTAAATATTTTAAAAACTAATTAACAGTAAGTTAGCAGCATAACAAATCTATGAAATGCTGTATCATTATATACATTATATACATTATATACATTATATACATTATATACATTATATTATGTACTGCAAACAAGCACAGCATCGTACCAATAAAACCCAAGAGACATTAATTTTCAAAATAACCATTAAACTACAGAAAAATAATTTCACTTACAACACGAATCCTGAAAGACGGATAACTTCTGACAATACAAATGACATGATGGCGATGCTGCCCATTATAAACGATCCCAAGCCGTCCACATGGAGAGCAGTAAAACGCATCACCAAGTCGAAAAGCAGACCGAACACCACACAGACAAGAACCGATGCGAGAATGGCAGCAAAGATTTCAACGATACAGGCAGCAGTGTTCCAGGAGAAAATAAACTCCGCTTCTACTAAAGCAGAGCTTGCGGATACATAATAAAATACCTGCAAGCAGACACAAATAACATTCTTTGATATTTGTGTAATATTAATCTATCAATCAATGGAGAAACACTGTGACACATATCATCAGCAAAAGAAAATCATACCACTTTCAGTTAAATATACTTAAACTACCTGAATAATATATTTCAATTATATTAAATGTTAATTTTGACTTACTAATTTAATCGGTCACTAAATAAAAATTGTATCATATAGTGTTCGTACTGTTTCATTTTAGTACATTTAATCGATCATAAAATTAGATTAAAAGCTCACACTGCACACGACAATGTTGAGCAGAGACTCAGCAAGCAGCAGCAATCTCAAAGTCTTCCTCTCCCCACAGCACAGCAGCACCGCAGTCAAGTCAGCAACCACCACCAGTGACGTCAGCGCGCGAATGTCTTCCAGCCTCCCGGTCCCCACGAGGCCTTGCAGGCCCATGGCACTCATGCCCCACAATGACACAGCTATTTTTAGAACATTTGCAGCAGCACCAAACGCACAGAGTTGCAGCAGTGAACCGAGAGGGATACAAGCTGCACCGTTTTGAATATTGTCGAGAAACAGAAGAAGAAACGAAGGAAGAAGGAAGAGGATATGGATCAAAGGGTTCATGTCGGATGTGACTGGATCGTGTGTATTGTTGATGAGATATATCGCTGAGCCGATGATTGCTCCCATGAGAAGGGCGAACCAACGCTTACTTGCTTCAGACACTACAACAGATAACCAACAACATCAGCATTGTATTCAATGCAAGGTTTTAACACATGTCCACAAAAATGGACCACAATAATGATAACCAGTTTGCGATAACATCAGATAATTTTAAACTAGCTATAACACACTAGAATAAAGCCCGTACATTCGTGCGGGACTCAAGCAGTTTTTATTACGTATTGTTATCAGCATACACAGTAGATAAGGCATTCGTGCGCTCACAAACACAACAATCTGC
>JAQIWG010006292.1:0-13455 GCA_034695025.1 Chamaedrilus cognettii | reverse complement strand
GCGTTTAATCTAAAAATAATATAAATGATATATAATATATAATATAATAATATATAAATATCTGAGACTTCAAGCCGGTATCATATAGGCTCCGCAGCTACCTCCAAACCGTCCTCCCCATTCTACGTTTTTATAACCTTCACTATTAGGCTTAGCGGCCGTGATGCTCATTTCACAGTAAATTTTAAAGACTTGCACTGCTTGACATGCGCCAACGCTCTGGGTGCGTCGCGCTCAGAGACTACACATGTTCGTATTGGGACCACAAATTCTTATTATTGCGTGCGTGCAATTATTATTATTGTTAAAGATGCATGCAATAAAATTCTACGTAACACTATGTATCGTATGTACGATAATATTGAAGTGATTAGCATGCCCCAGCGCTCTGCGTGTTTGTGTCTGATGTATCTATGATGTATCTGATGTGTCTACGGTCCTGAACTTGGTATTTACAAATGAGCAATGCTGGGCTAGTTTGTTTCGTACCGTATGCTGGTGGGGGGGGGGGGGAGGGGTAGGGAGTTTAAGGATGACTATTACGGTCCGGTTCTGTGTAAGAGGGCCGTCAAAGAACCACTCCCCTTTCTTTAGTCGCATTTTACGACATGCCCGGGGAGCTCTGGGCCGCGAGCCAATTGTTTGTTCCCCGGCTTGCAGAGGGTACAGTATGCTGGTAGTGGTTGTGGTGGGTTTGATTTTAAAGACCGTGTGTAGTAACGAAGACTATGTGTTCCAAAAAAACCGGAACCTCTGTCGCTAAACGAACTCTCGTTGCAAATATGCCAGATATTTCTATGAAATTTACAGAGATGAACAATGAAATCTTGCTGAATAAGCTTCAGCTGTTATTGTTGCAAAATATTGTAAACTTATATAATATTGTGCACGTTCTGCTAATACATCGCCTACACAAGGCTGTGCAGCAGCTGATAAAGGACACGCTAAGCTCTAATACCGTCAAGTCAACAACTTTGTCATCTGCCATGCAATAAGCAATTACTACTAAATTTGGTTGGAGATGCAAGACGTATGTGTAAACATGTGATTAAGAAAGCCGATGCATTCCAGAGCACAATAATTATGCAGTGAAAGCGACAGCGTTGAACGCATTCGATAAGTGCGTTATCGATATAACGCTGCGTGTCAGCTGCACCTTTCTGCATCTTCTCGCGCTCGCGTCAATGCTAACGGCCGGCACCCTGAAATGCAGAATTGTTATAGTTTAGATATGTGCCTTTATAGTTGAGAAAAAACAGGTTCAAATTTAGCTAAACTTCATCAATTACTGACGAAAATACACAACCATGACCAAGCGGTTTCGTTTTTTCTTGGAACGCCGTGTGTATTACGGTCCAGTTCGGATCGAGTAAGAGGGCCATCTCAGAACCGCTCCCCTTTTTAGTCGCCTTTTACGACTCGCCCGGGGAGCTCTGGGCTGCAAGTCTCTTTGTTCCCCGACTTGCTGGGGTTATCCGTATGCTGGTACACATGTATGCTGTGTTTAATACACACGTCCACGTGCCCGTCGGTCGATATCATACTGGTGTAAGTCGCGCGTTGCGCGTCGGTTTCCTGTCGCAAGAGTGATCAAGCGTCGTTACCTCCAAGTTTGTGAACGCAATCACTTTCTATGAATAGCCCAGAGACAGGCACGCGGATAAGCGGACGGACAAAAAGTAGGATAAACGAGGAAAGAGCTGTATGGGCCTAAACTGACTAGAGGAGGATCTACATATATTACTGCTTGGTGAAAGATATTGTGTGCAGCCTGTAGCAGTTATTACAATTTGTAAGGCAGCTCTGTGAAAAAAGTGGATTTACCAATTAAAGCATGGCTTGTTTATTTTGCTGGTGGCTGCCTAGGAATTTTTACAGGAAATATTTTTTATGTTTGAATTTATTCTACTGAACGATTTCATATGTCTTATAATTTTTAATCATTACCTAATATGATGTCTTAAATCGTGAATAAGTGAGGTTAGCCTTGTTTTGTTCACTCAACGATGAATATAGGAGGCATTGAAGAATTATTCTGTGTAGCACAAATTACTTTGTGTACGGTAACCCTATCTTGTTCATGCTATGCGAAATGTTACGTTCACAAATCGCTATGTTAAATTAGTGTCGTTAGGCTTTAATTATAAACTTATTTCAATCGTGCGTTTCTTGACACCACTTTTAAATTGCATCGCAAAAACCTACGGTTCTTGATCGCCGCTTGGATTGACTGATGACATCAACTTCCGCTACCCGATCCCAGATTAATCAGATCGGACAAAAATGCGAAAAATAAAACCCAAACCGATGCGAGCGATAGACGCACAGACCGATTACTGGCTGGGGAGTCCGGGACTGAATATGGATGACGCACTAGCGTCTAGCACGCATCCTAGATTTGGACCGTTTTTAGCTAACAACATTATGGACTTCACTTTAGTGGATAACAGCTCCTCTATCGTCTCTCATCTCCGCTCTGGATCCATTGTCCGCCGACCTTTATTAAACTACAGTCTGTTCTGTAGACTATTGGGGGGGAGGGGGGGGGGGATTGGCGGGTTGAGGCAGCCCGTAGACGGAGGGTCGGCATATATTAATGCTGGAATGATAAGGGATAAGGAATTTTTATCTTGTCCTTTTTCTAACTATGTATTTCTTAGCTATCAGTATTATCAACACAGAACATTATTAAGTAAAGTAGGCTTTTCGATTTGAAAGTCCGATTCCTGAATAAAATCGAATTAGTAGATAAGTTGTTGTGGAAGAAGTTTAACTCTGCGGAAAACTTAGACGTAATGTAATTGTAAGACCCAACTCATTCAGACAATGTTAATTTATCACACATCGCTATTCAGATTGTTTTTTCGCTGCCGTCATTTGCTGACGTTGTTGCGCTGTCCCAACATCTTCTCAAATCTTCCTTTGGGAAGATTTTGGAAGACCAACCCCCGTCACTCCCCCCTCCTGGAGGCTCGGTATACTCCACTTTCCTCATGATAGGGTCCATCGGTTGACCAATCCACTTCGTCACTTTCTCCTTATATTGCATTCTCGGCCTTTGACGTCCTATACCAGTTTCCTCTCAATCTCTCACTGTATAGAACGTTTCCACGACCTTGCCCCCAACGCTAGCTTTGAGCGCTGGGTGTCTTGGTGATTTTAGAGTTTAAGGACTGCGTGTAGTAACAAGACTATAACTGTCCAAAGAATCTACCTCTCCCCTTTTTCAGTCGCATTGATGACTCGTTCAGAGTACTCTGCTCTGCAGATCTGATTTTACCCCTCTTTTCTAGTGTGCAGGGGTTACGGCATGTCCTAATTGAACGATTTGAGAGTAGTCGTAAGAAACATTTGCGTTTTCGTTAACGATCTGCCCTTTGTATATATTTTATGCTTTCAATCACCATTTCATTATGAAATAGCCGTGGCCTATTTAGGCTAAAGATAATAAATATACGCTTGGTCATTGTCAATCATGCTGGCGCGTTTGTAACATTGTTTGAAATTAAATATTGATTTGATTCGACGTACGAAAAGTTTTGCATAATCACACCCGCATAGCGTTGTATTTTGAATGTGCTTTCCGGGTCTAGGATCAATGAATTTCTTTAAGCTCTTTGCTGCCGCATGTTCATGTACATGTAGCCTTACAAAACTTCTTGCACATCAGGTAGCTCCTAACTTTTACCTTTACTTGGCGTTTATGTTTACCTAAACGTTTGCTTGGGCATCCTGTTAGAGATAGAGGGGTATACGAGGGGCGTTCAAAAAGTTTTTTACCTGACCTACTTCTAGAAGTCGCAGACACTTTAATTTTTTTTTGGAAGTAGTTACATATGTTGTGAGTTAGTGTTTGAATTTCTGAGTGAATTGGTTTTTGTTTGCATTATCGGATTGACTAACTAGTTGAGGTACCTGTTAGAATGGAGAAAGTCGAATATCGATCAGTTGTAAAAAATTTTGTTTCTTCAAAAGAAAACACCGACAGTAATCCATGACGAGATGTTAACTGTGTACCACAACGACTGTCCTTCATGTGACGTTGTTGAACAGTGGAAACATGCTGAATCACCGCCACCCAAGAAAGCCAGGACTCAACCATCAGCCGGTAAGGTCATGCTGTCAGTTTTTTGGGACCAGGATGGTATCATTCTCACTGATTACCTACAGAAGGGTCACACCATCACTGGACAGCACTACAGTAACCTCCTGATGAAGCTACGTGAGGAAATCAAGAGGAAAAGGCGGGGCATGCTGCGTAAGGGCATTTTGTTGTTGCACGACAATGCGCCTGCTCACAGCTCTGTTGTGGCATGTCAAGCCGCGAGAGACTGTGACTATGAATACTGCCTCATCCGCCTTATTCACTTGATTTGGCACCTTCAGACTTCTTCCTGTTTCCCCAGCTGAAGTCTACTTTGCTGGGTCGTCGTTTTAACGCTGATAATGAGGTCATAACTGTCACGGAAGAGTACTTTTTAGGCAAAAACGGGGGGTTCTACAAAGATGCCATAAGGAAGGTGAAGAATCGTTGGGAGAAATGTGTCACTTTGGCAGGTTCATACATAGAGAAAGACTAAAAACTGGTAAAAATTTCAAGTGTCTGCGACTTCTAGAAGTAGGTCAGGTAAAAAGCTTTTTGAACGCCCCTCGTATATGATATCGTCAATGCTTTGATTCCCGGCGTCTGTAACATTAGCCGATGCAATTCTCCACAGCGATTGCCCAGCAGCCTACACTTGGCCTAGCTTTGTTGCCGAAAACATTTTCCCTTTTAGCGGGATTCCCGGATCAGTTCGTAAATAACCCGAATGGCGATTTCGGCGGTAACACGCTCGTTTGCTAAACCAGTCCAGTCGGCAGGCGGCGGCCAGCAGTCCATAGATCTGCAGGCGTGTCCGGCTGTAAACTTGTGGTGTCGGAACTCAGCTAACATTCACAGACATTGTTTTTAGCGCACGAAACAAAGCCAAATAAACGGTCTGTGAGGAAGCTTGTTAAACAATCATTTCGTTCAGGTTGTTGACTAAATCCGTTTTTGACAAAGGCCTACCGGTAGCGTGCATGTACAAAGCTATTGCTAAAGGCGTTTGTTATACCGATTCTACGTGTATCCCAAGCAATGTTTCAATTCCTGTCTGTCTACGCCAACCAATCTTAATAGTTTCATTACGGTGGTGTTCCGGTGGTGTTCCGTTATTAATTTTGAAACATTTGCCGCATCCAAGGAAATGCTGCGCCGCTGTGTCGGATATGCAATAGGTTTGATGATAAGCCGAACAGCCGTCTCGTATCGCTCATCTTGGCACTCAGATTTGCGTCGAGGGACGCCTGCAGGGACGTCCACTGTAGGCTAACACAGGCGCTGGTCACCGGGCCCACTGCGAGACCTGATAAGTGATAACCCTGCCGGATGAACCGCAATGACAACGCCTCGATGGGCGATCCGTGTTGATAAATTCTACAGTCGATTTGAGCGGACAGCAGACCTACTGCGAGCCTATCAGAGCCGGAGATGAACTGGAGCGCACTGCAGAGCCGTTGATGTCTTGTTTCAGGAGTGACATGAGAATTCGATAAATTTGGGTGTCACTGGGTGTCCAACGTGTTTTAATAGCGGAAGGCTCAAGTGGGCGCTTTCGAACAGATATGAACGGTTGTGAGCACTGTATATCCACTGGGAAGCTCTGGGCTGTAAGCCAGTTCTTTATTCCGTCTTTCAGAGAATTGAAAAAAGAAAAGGTGGTTAAAAGAGAAAGTTCACGAAGGGGAGTGAATCATATTTCTGTATCTTAAAGTCTTGTTTGTTTGTACTTATGCAGGATGAAAAGAACCAGATAATAACGACCAACTGTTGGCTTAACCAGGTAAAGTGTTTATTTTATTTGTCTGCTTTTTGCTTAACGGCACAGCAGCACACTGGAGCTATTTTTGTGCCATACAAGATAATAAATATTTATCAAGAAGTTCTCACACGTGCTGTAGCACATTTAAATCATAATTCATAATAAATAAAAGGTATCAAATTTTATTCTAGACCTACAAAGATTTTATGATTACGATTGACAGCACTATTTTATGACCCAGGACTTTCTTATTCGTATTATTTTTGATCACTGTCGTCTTTGCATACTTATATGCTGCACTGCTGTGTAACTCTAGGTTTTTTCTTATTTTTCTTAAAAGTTGTATGTATGAAGTATGTTTGCGCAACTTTTGTATGAATAAAAGATACATATATTATTTTAAAATCCAGTTGCATAGAGCCCGTGTGATTTACATTTGACGGTATACGGGTATAGCTGTGCTGAATTGTGGATAATTTGGAGACAGAATGATAATGGCTGATATTACTCAATAATTTTGATGATAAATATTTTATAATATTGCGTATGACGGCCGTTGTAACTTGTGTTTTTTCGAATGCCTTTGAAAAATATATCTGCGCTGTATGCTTTATTGAGGTGTGGACGGACTACAAGTTGCACTGGCGTCCTGCTGAGTACGGAGGCATCGAGGTGATGCGGCTGCCTTACGACGCTATCTGGAAGCCGGACATACTTCTCTATAACAAGTAAGCGCGTGCGTAATTATAATATTTATGAACTGTGTGTAACCCACGGACGCAAGAGTACTCATTCGTACTGTTTAGTGTCTACTGAACTTACCTTTGAAAACTGTTTTAGTCTTCGTTTTTTTTGCCATTAAGATTATCATAAGTACGAGTATGGTGCAAAGTATAAGACAATTTTTGTTCATTAAGCGCCTTGAGCCTTTCAAATTTGAATCTGTTTCGAAACATGCTGTCAAAACTTCAATAACAAACTTCTCTTTCAGCAGTTGGTCATTTCAGCTTTATGAATAGGCTGGTTGGTGCTGGTTTTTGAGGTTTAAGGACTGTGTGCGAGTAACAAAGACTATTACAGTCTGGTTCTGTGTAAGAGGGCCGCCACAGAACCGCTCCCCCCTCTTTAGTCACCGTTTACGACTTGCCCAGGGAGCTCTGAGCTTCAAGCCAATTATTTGTTTCCCGGCTTGCAGGAGTTTTTATGAAGAGACTGTGTGCGTTAGATTTATAGCCGGTGAGGCGTTCAGTCCATTCCCCCAGGCTGCCGGCGCCTGTATGACGCCGCCCTGACCGAGGATCGGTAAATAATTGACAGGACGCTGCGCGATAATTGTCTCGGGCGGCCCTTGGGGGCTTGCGTCAGGCCAGGGGGTCCCCCGGGGACCTTGGGACATTTTAGGGGCACCGGGCGTGCTAAGAATATACTGTCAATTCATTTCTTCAGTTGTACAGGAGGCTGAGAACGAAAATGTTTTAAACATTTTAGGGACTTAGCGCGCGTAATGGTCCATGGAAGTTGAGTTGATTTGCTTTGCGCTTGGATGTGCAACGGTGACTTATTTTTCGACAGCATCAAGGCCAAACACACTTCGCATTATGCCTCTCACCTCGCTCGTCTTTGTGCTTTCATTTTCTGCTTGATGGATCCAAAAAAATCTTAAATTTGCCTCCCCCCCCCCCCCCCCCCCCCCCATGACGGCCACTCTGTTCATATATTTGGCTGTAGGCCTACTTTTAGCTGTGTCGTAGCAACCTTCTCTACGCCGCCTTCCGGGCACTCTCATGACCGAGTTGAGGAGAACTTGATTCTTATCATGAGCAGATTCCTCCACATGCAAGCGCTGGAAATAGTGTGATAGCCTTGAGCGTAAGCTACTGATACATGTAGGCCTACTAATAGCATTTGCTGCCCCTTCAATAGACTTCCTTAGAATCCATCTCTTGTTTCACTTTGAACTTTTTCAATCGGTTATAGCCTAATGAGGCTCACTTGAAATGCATTTAAGAATGTATTCAAGCTTACTACTTAATGTAAGTAGTGTGCCTAAACTGTAGTATAGTTACTGGAGTTTTCTTTCGTGTGCAATGTATTACTTTTGTTTTGATGTTCATATTTGACACCCAGAAAATATTTGTTTGTGGTTAGACACGGGCGTACACGTATCCGAGGAAAATGTTCCTCTTTTCGACCTTGTTACTTTGCAATGTGATTACTATTGAATTATAACTTATTTGTGTATTGACGCAGTAAATATGGATTTTAAAGATAATTTAAGGATGCTGTTGAGTCAAAGCTTCCTCATGTGACGCCGATTTTTTTTTTTAACCGATGAAGTTAATAGTTTTATTGAACGATTTATCAGACAATTCAACTCCCTCAATATCGATGTTCACATTTTCACGCGCTTACACGACGTATTGCCTGCAGCGGGATGAGGCCCACGGTCGATAGCGCGGTCGATACGGGTCGCGGCATTCGGTCGGTGACAGTCAGAGGGCAGTCAGGGGCGGCAGGGGGTGGGCAGGGGTTGGCGGGAGTGGGCGGGGTGGGCAGGGGTCGGGGACCCGAGGGACGAGCCGCAGTCATCTGCCGAGTTCACGACGCCGCGTTTTATTACCGCGCTGTGACAAACAGTGAATGATTGAGAACGAATGTCGTTATGAAATACTTTAGCCTGACTTGCAGATTGACATAATCTGTTGTCGTTTGTCGGTTTTTATTTAAGGAGGCACTATGAGTAACTACAGGTATGACTGTTGGCATTCGTAAAAACATATTTTGTGAAGTGGTGGGGTTGAATTTTAAAGACTGTGTGTAGCAACAAAGACTTTTATGGTCCGGTTCTGTGTAAGAGGGCCGCCACAGAACCGCTCCCCTTTCCTTAGTCGCCTTTTACGACTCTCCCTGGGAGCTCTGGGCTGCAAGTCTATTCTTTGTTTCCCGATATACTGGGATAAATGCGCAAGCCGACCGATACAACAACGATGGAATACAAAGAATGCGAGTGTAAATGATGTTTGATAATAATCGCTTGTAAATGATAGTTGGCATGCTTGTGAAATGAAGGTGTCGTTTGAGAACGTTGCGGGTGTAGACTTCTTCTGCTTCCCCTGCGAGTTTAATATGGACTGTGTGTAGTAACGAAGACTATTATAGTCCATGCGGGTGTAGACCAAGCTACATGATATGTAATAGCTGGCTCCCTAATTAAGGGAGCTCCCTAACTGGCTCCCCATAATTATTGTGTTGTTACTGGTAACAACTAATGTGTAGCCACATGAATTCAGATCATGAAATTTAAAGAAATGACAGCAAAATCTTGTATGAACGCCACAAAAGTCACCCAGATAGAATTGTGATTATTGCTTTCATTTAAAATTTAACCATTTAACCGACAATAAATATCCAGTTGATAAAAAATATAGACATTTGATGATTTGACATAATTATCAGTCACCATGCTTACCCATGATGTTGACAAGGCAAGCCACAAAAGTTGAGTGGTTTAAATTTTAAATTTTATTCACTTTTTAACCTCTAGTCTGATATTTTAGTTAAAATGCACTTTGCAACTTTGTGACTTCGCTTAGCAATGCATCCGCTCCAGCCTCCTCCTCGACACGCAGCGAGCCTCGACGAGTCTGTCTGGCTTGGAGCTATTTTGAAGCCTTTTCCATTAGCATCCGCAATGCTTTTCTTCATTATAGTGCAGCAAAAACCAATGAGGTATTAAAAGGCTTACAAATTCATTTTTCCTGTTGGCAGCGCCGACGTGTCGTCGTACAAGTCGTCGATCAGCACAAACGTCATCGTGACGTCAGACGGCAACGTCACGTGGCTCTCAATGGTCATCTTCCGCAGCTCGTGCGCCATAGACGTGCGCTACTTTCCCTTCGACGAACAGAACTGCTCGCTGCAGTTTGCGTCCTGGACCTACGATGGCTCTCAGATCAACCTCGTCAAGGTAGCGGCGCTCCCTGCGGGGGGTACGGGGATCGGGCCCCGGAAAAATAATATTGGGCGGATAGTTGGGCCCGATTGGGACCTTTGAAGTTTTTTAATGTCGTTTGGCTCGTTGCGTTTATTAATATGTTTCAGCAATAATATGATTAAAGGCGTTGCACTGCAATAAGTCTAAACATACACCCGAATTTTATTAGCAGCTTTTAGATATTATCGAAACTATAAAAGAATTAGCAAGTAAAGTGGAAACTATAATGAGTTTAAACAAACACCGTAATAACTCGTACCGCTATATTGAAACTAACCCCTAATTAACCCCTGCACAGCCGGAGAATTAACCCCTGTACGCCTGGGAACAAAGAATTCACTTGCAGCCCAGAGCTCCCCAGTCGAGTCGTAAAAAGCAACTGAAGAAGGGGGAGCAGTTCTGTAGCGGCCCACTTAGACACAACCGGACTGTAATAGTCCTTGTTACTACACACAGTCCCTAAACTACTATTCCCCCCGACTGCTAAATCCTAATTATGATCTTCCACGTGATGTATATTGAATTGCACGCGGCTTTGTAAAATATTCCTCATTTACCCAATATAATTGATATCGTTTTTCTTTTATTTTTTTTCTCCATTAATTATTGATGCGAATAGTAATTAGTTATGAATGATCGTTACATAATTATTTTATTTTCTTTTTTAATTATTAATTAATTATTATAATGGTTTTTTGCCCTCTGTACTGTGTTCACGAGGGACTTATAAAAATGGTTGTAAACGTTTTGATCTCGAACGGCTAACCCTCGATGTCTGGTGGTGAAATTTAAGTGCCCTGAAATTTTTTTTATAGATTTGTTGTTTTTTCCATCGTTACTGCGTTCCCGAAGGACTTATAAAATTGGTGTAAACGCCTTTTGCTCCGGAACGGCTAGCTCTCAGAATTATTATTATTATTAATATTATTATTTTATTGTTCTTTATTGTATTTCCTCATTATCCATTAACGCTTGTATATTGCGGCAGGTGGGTGACGACGGTGACACGTCCAACTACATCCCCAGCACCGAGTGGGCGTTGGTCGGCGTACACGCTGTGCGTAACGTCGTCTACTACTCTTGCTGCGCGGAGCCCTACCCCGACGTCAACTACACCATCCAGATGCGCCGCAAGCCGCTCTTCTACGTCTTCAACATGATCCTCCCCTGCTTCCTCATCACGTTGGTGGCCCTCCTAGGGTTCTACATCCCGAGCGACTCGGGTGAGAAGGTGTCGATGGGGATCACGACGCTGCTGTCGATGACCGTGTTTCTGATGCTCGTCACCGAGAGCATGCCGCCCACGTCGGACGTATTGCCGCTTGTCGGTGAGTTCTCCCTGCAGGCCGGGGAATAAAGAATGGACTTGCAGCCCAGAGCTACCCGGACGAGTTGTGAAAGGCAACTAAAGAAGAGGGAGCGATTCTTTGCTTGGTTAAGCCGAGGCCTAGATACTGAATCAGACTGTAATAGTTTTTGTTGCTACACACGGTCCTTAAACTAAAAAAAAATATATTCGAGATATAAAATAAAATTGTGGGTGGCTGTCGCTGGCTGAATGCCTCCTATGGCGTTACTTTGAATTGAAAAGTGGTGATGACCAAATGGCAAGGCCATCAAGGGCGTTATTTGAAGCGCCTAAAACCACGTAAAACTTGAATAATTTGCCATAGTATACTAACTGTATTAATATTGCAGATTCAAATTGAGAAAGATTGAGATATTAAGAATTGGTGACAGGCTTCAACGATGGAGCACTCCCATCATTGGAGATGGGCTCCAATGAGTGCCTATCTCTCTCATTGGAGTTAAGGACTCTGTGTCCCCGGACTACAGTCCGGTTGGATGCTTCGGGACCAAGCAATGAACCGCGCCCTTTCTTTATTCACCTTTTACGACTGGCTCATGAGCTCTGAGTCGCAGACTTATTCTCTTTTTACCCGATTGCGCAACGATAAGGTGGCAAAACGGGTGGCTGCGAGATGATTCTACGAGGTGCCTCGTAAGATTTCGAAACGCAAGTATCAATCTGTTCTGCCGACCTTTTGAAGGTGTCAAACTGTATATTCAGCTATTAATCAGTTGTCGCAGCTGGCTCCCAGTCCATCAGTCTGTAGTATGGCGTCCATTGTCAAAGCGCGCCCGTTGCAGCGCGCTTGGAAACGTTCGCCGTGCGTGCAGCGATAATTGCATCACGACTGTCGTATTCCTCCGCCAATGTATCGATTGTTATTAATTTTTTCGATTCGCCACAGATAAACGCTCTGTATGGAGCCAGTGCCGGGGTGGGATTTGCTGAGGGGTTGGGGGGTTCAACTCTGTGAATGAAATCCATATCCCCCTGGCCAATGCGTGAAGGACTGATAAAGATAGGATTGTGATTTATTTTAACACTAGAACTACCGAGATTGAAATATACCTAGAAACACCGAAGGGGTGATTTTGACCCCTCATTATTTTATTACGTAAAAACGCATAGTACAAGCCATGAAAGTGTTCAATATCTACATAATATTATTCATGGCTCTCAACGTAACATCCTGGGTGGAGTGGGTGGGTTGGGTGAATCTGGGAGGGGGGGGAGGGGGGGTTAAAGCTGCGGACAATGCAAATCACAAGCAAAATGTCTTAAATTACCGTCCTTACAGCCGAATATTACAGTAGATGGACAAAATTCACCCTGCTCTCTATGGTGTTAGTATCTATCATCTATTCCAGTGACGAGTTCTCATCATCATCATCAACGTAATCATCATCGCTAAGCCTATCGCATTTCACGCCGATTTCGCGCGTTATAACACGCGCGGTGCACGGACCATGCAAACGGCTTGCTTGCACTCTTTGACAAGGAGTCCTTGACTTTATTTCTCTTGCTGTGTGAAACGTGACACTTCATCTGCGAAGCTTCATCACTGCCTACGCGCTTTTATAATCGTCATCATCATCATCTGCTTGTGTCGACCGCGAGCTGTAACATACTGGTCGCTCAGCTCTGCATGCTGCGAGCTCGAGAACATAATCTCAACAAGTGATGGTGTTTTGAGTCACCTCCTTGAACATGACACATTGCCTTCATTTCTGCTAGGTCAAAATATAGGCCTATGTATACCCTATATATGTAGATATATGTATATATATGTATATATATGTATGTATATATATATATGTATATATATATACTGCACGGTGTAGATGAAGATGACAAAATCTGAAAGGGCCAGCGTCTCAAATTCTCGATGCTGATTTGACGGAATAATGTGTCTGTCATCTAATAAGCAATCATGTATTGTATACCTTACTCCTAATTTTGTAGCGTTATATAACTCTATGATCTCTGGGATTTGCGTTGGTTTTCTCTGATACCCCAACACTCTGGTGAGTGTGCTCAGCAATTTCGACTTGCATTTTTGTTATGACAGAGTTTAGAAGTTATGTTTCAGCAGTGCTCAGCTACGTTCTGAATGGTTTCCTTGTGAGATCCATAGTCGTTGATGGTAGTAGTTGACGTGTAACGCGATCGACAGCCTCCAGAATGCTTGTGTTTCTGAATAATTGAAGCTCTTTCGCCAAGCTTAGTGATGTGAAGAAGTTGTCCGTCTTGGCCCATTCATTATC
>JAQIWG010006291.1:0-13455 GCA_034695025.1 Chamaedrilus cognettii | reverse complement strand
TATAAAATTATCACTGACGTCACTGCACCTTGCTTGCTTACCCTGCACTTTGTCAGATAGTCTGACAGCGACCATACGAAATATAAACATACTCAAACATACTCAGAAAAAACACAGTTTTGAAAGTACAATGTGCATTACGTTCAGTTATGCTGGATGAATCTAACCATTCTAACGGTAATTAAGGTATCACCTACCGTACACGTAGACCAAGAACTTGGCTTCCCCCGACCCGAACCCGTTGGTAGCCTTGCAGACATACACCCCCGTGTCCGTGGTCTCCGACCCACGGACCCTCAGGACGTCCCCGTTAAGCCTGAAGCGCTCCCAGCCCGGGTGGATGGCCTGCCCGTCCTTGGTCCAGCTGATGAGCGGGGCGGGGACGGCGTCCACGGGGCAGGAGAGGCGCAGGGAGTCCCCCTGCCGCACGGCCTGCTGCGCCGGATAGGCGGGGGCGACGCGGGGAGGCCCTGCATGGGGGCGATAATTATATCATTGAAATCATATTGAAAGCATTGATTAGTCATTCAAATACGCAAAACGAATGCAATACAAAATCAAATCCGATGGGAAACGAAGTCACGACGCGAAACAGAAGGTATAGCCTGCTGCGCCGAAAAATATAAATGAAATTAAGTTTATCGACTTCGATCAATTATTGTAGACGTCGAGTCATAGGACTCATATCAATCATTTGAAGACTGTAATTGGTTTACAGCTTGCATTTAACTTTTATTAGGATTTTATTCAAAGAGTCTCTACCTGTAACCGAGAATTTAGTCATGTCATGTCCTATCTACCTATATGTCCTACATAACACGCTGCAAATATTTCTTAGCGTACCGTATCAGTAGTTTTAAGCATTGCTTTACATGGTCATATGTATTAGCTATTGTGCTTGGTTTACTTGGCTACAATATTCTATCGATTTACACATCTCTACATTTACATTTCTACAGTGGTGGATTTCTTACCTGATTATAGGCTATTGTATACTGTAGGCTATTCAGTCATTGCCACTGATTTATTGAGCAATCCAGTGATTCGTTCGTTTTAAATAAATTAAGGATAAAATTAAACTCTCTTCAAATCATACAACGCATGCGTAAACCTATCCATGATGTAACAGCCTGTGGCTAGAGGATAGGAAATAATGGTTGCAGCGTATAGCTGTAGGGAGGAAATGGGTAAGCGATGACAAGAAAAATAGAAAAGGTGCTTATGACTTGTGGCCATTACATTGAAATAAATGACAGCAGAAATTTTTTCAAACGAGTTTTTGTAAACGATCTATGCAAAATTATACATTTTATTAGAATAGCACTAATTAATGCGTAGATTATTCCTATGACTCAAGATGTGCAAAGAAGGATATTGTTCAATGTTCATACCTCTTAAGCTCACTCCATCGACGATAATTGTAGAAACGATCAGCAGTA
Organism: Chamaedrilus cognettii; assembly: GCA_034695025.1. Lineage (NCBI taxonomy): Eukaryota > Metazoa > Annelida > Clitellata > Enchytraeida > Enchytraeidae > Chamaedrilus > Chamaedrilus cognettii. The sequence goes on along the minus strand of JAQIWG010006291.1, from coordinate 12,016 downwards.
ACAGCAAAGTCAGAATGCCAACTTGTGATCTTCGAGAGAACATGTTTCGGCCGTTGAAATCGTCGATTCTTTTAATCGAAAATGGTACCAGATTTCGTTAACTTCTCATATAAGCCTGGAACTGCCAGTTACATCAATTTAAAGCAGTCATTGCCATGAGAATCTATGAAATTTAAATAAAATTAGGCGTGAGCAGATCTAATTTCACAATGTTACCATAAATGTAGGCCTACTGTGCATCGAATGACCTTAACCTCTGTAATACTGTCAAAAAAGGCGCCTATTGATGACTGCTAGCTGGAGTGATTATTTATATCACGCGAAACCTAATCTTGTTGTACAAAATAAATTTCAGCTAGGCCTACCGTGTATGTTGTGGTGTTATTCAATTAAATCTCAACGTTCTCGCTCGTGATAACTGTGTCGCCAGACGTCGAACAACAGATAAAACGGCACGCCACATTTATAACACCATCCAGTCTTTCTCAAAGATAATCTCACAGCTTACTGACTTGTTCCCTAAAGAATCGTTATCGTTCGTTCATTAGAGGCCTAGTGGTAGGCTACAATACAGCTGTGCCACTGAGCGATGTTAACTATAGGCCTATTTGGGACGTTACCGTTCTAAACAAAATCAGATGTTCCGTCTATTAAATATGTCTCCTGTGTGCGCGGGTAGAGCAGGGTTTCGGTTAATGGTCTCCACACAACGCGGGGAGCGGATCATTAGCACGGAACTGAATCCGAAACACAGCGGGGCGCCAACGCTCCTGCTGAGCTCCAATACTCCTGCGGGTGTTTAGCGTCGCTAACAAGCCGCGCCAAGCCGCATCGTCGAATTTTCATCGGCGTTTAAAATATGATGGGTCAGGTCAAAGGTTGTTTGAACGGTTGCTTGAGGGTAGGCAGGCTACAGGACGATAAGCATCATGGTATAGACCTTTATACAGCGACTTAGGCCAAAGTGAAATATTAGGAAAACTGTACAATGTAGGCTGTTTATGTAAAGCATAGACTACATGTATCTGCGGAGTTACGACTTTTATTTCAAAGCGTTTTCAGGATTCAGTGAAACCTATAGGCCTAGCCTAGATGTACTGATGTAGACTTAATCGTGCTCGACTTATGCAGTAGGTACAGCCTACAGCCGCCGGCTGCAGGCCTACAGCCGCCGGCTGCAGGCCTGCTGCCGGAAAATAGGATGAACTCGATATAATCTAGTATGTGTACTATAATCTAGCACTTTAGAAAAATAATTATTAGAATTGTTCTAGTCCAACTCTTCATAGCTGCATCAGATAGTAATGTTTCATCAGATCTATATGGCGACGATGCACGTAGACATAGCAATTCGGTTCAAATCGTGCACAAAGTTGATTAGCCTAACCATCACTGTTACTATAGTCTACAACTCTACATTGTCATGATCACGCGCGGCAAAACCACCGCGAGCTTAGGCTTACTGTAGCCAGTGCAAAGCAGCTGTCAAGTGTTGGGAATACACAAGTCTTAACGCCAACTCCTTGACACGCGAGACCGATCGAAGCGAAGCGCGTATAGGCTATCGTTCGCAAGTTTCGCTGCAGTCTACAGCTTACGATTATCTCGCGCGCTTTGTCGACTTGCCAGAGACGATAATTCGCGATATATAATGTACCGAGAAGCAATCCACAGCTAATTCAGTCGAACACGGTGTCATTTAAACCAGTGTTTCTCAGTGGTCCGCGGATCGGTTCCGGTGTGGAAACCGGTCCGTTAATTGACTACCTATCGCTGGCTCACGGCGAGCTGGGAAAAATGTCAAATAACCACTTCCGAAAGCGTGCTTGATTATGTTAGCTAAGCGCATCGTATGATCAATTAAAGTTGCAAAATATGTTCGTGTTCATATCATTTTGGCTATATATTTAAAAAAATTATTTACTTAAAGGTCCGTTAATTGACTACTTATCGCCGGTTCACGGCGAGCTGGAAAAAATGTCAGATAACCACTTCTGAAAGCGTGCCTTGGCCTAATTATGTTAGATAAGTGCATCATATGATCAATTTAATTTGCAAAAATATGTTTGTGTTCATATCATTTTTGCAATCTTCAACAGTACCCAAATGCATATCTGGCTCCTGATAGTGATTTGCTTTCTGCACCAGCCTGCTATATATTGTATTATGTATGAGCTACCGGTTCATCGAGTAGGACGCGTTGAGTTGCATTTCTGTGGTTTGTACGAAAGTATTACCCCGAAAGTCACCGTTCCGTACAAACTGGCTAAGACATTTACCGGTTAATGACACCACAGATTTTGAGGAGCGCTGCATTAAACGATTGAGTTGGTTAACCGTCAATCTGCCCTTCGTCCGATAAGACTCCACGTCGTATTACATGTATGAATCACAATCAGTTCGGACTCCGTTGATTTGTAGGCTTACTGTACAGATCAGCGTACATGACATTGTAGGCCTATGTGGACCGCCATTTATACAGTCATGTCGCAGGGCATGCTACGCCTGCCTTGATCGAATCCCTGCAGACTGGGGTAAAAGTGGAGTTAGGTCTGAAGCCCGGAGCTCCCTGGATGAGCTTTAACTTGTAATCGGCAAATAAAGTAAGGGGATTGGTTCTTTGCTTGGCCCGCGAAGCACTGAACCGGACTGGAATACGCTTTATTCATACGCTACTTGTTATAGGCAAGAGCTACAGCTCACACAATTGAACATGTAGCTCTTTTTTTATTTTAAGCTGCAGCGGTGTAAGCGTTCCAGCGTTTTTCAAATCGGATATATAATTATCGTTATAATTATACAATAAATTATAAAAATGTCTGTTAGAATTCGAATAACGCAGAAAGAACGATTTAGTTCGATGAAGATTGCGATCTATAGTCATATACTAGTAATAATTATAAGCGACTATTAGAATTTAGACTTGCAATCTGTTTTTCCGCAAGAGCCCTGCGGTCTAATAGTTGAACGATGCGATTACATGGAAATATGACATCGGCCTCGTATTCCATAAACTGTGATTGCAAACGATTTACCACAGCGTTGTCTCTCTCGATAGATGTAATAGTTTAACGAGCATCAACATTCAGCTTCATCGAAAATCATCATTACAGTTCGTCGGACAATGGGAGCCATGGATATTTGAGGGAACATCGATTTACGTTGGCGCCACTGGAGCTCGCCAGACTTTCCGAATTGTCGCTAATCTCACGGCGATGGATATTGGTTATTTAGTTTGGTCGCACTCCAAGGATGTGGGCGATTAGAGCAAGCCTAGTCTTTCAGTGCAGTTTTATAGAGTCTATTTGCTCTATTGCACTCTATATTCACATTATCGAGTGTGAGAATTAGACCATCGATGTGTTTCGGAATGCATCGTTGTCAAACTGTGGACTAAAAATTGTACATATAACTTTAAGAATCTGTTAACTGGAAATGATTTTGTATAATAAATGGAGGAAGATAATGGGCTAACGACTAATTCAATAACAACCACCTAGTTATTCTTTATTTAAAGCAATTCAAATCATTAGCGCCTAGTTGGTATTGGGGTGTTTACTTTATGCCTTTGCCTTGGTGCAGCGTGTTCTGCTGTGTTATAGTGTCTGCCTTAGTGGCGAAATAAAAAGTAGTACTAGTATTCAAGCATCATTAAATACTATTTTCTGAAATATATGTATATTTTAAATGTTCTTGATTTCGATTATACTCCAGGCATCGGTCCTAATGGCCGTAATTTTGAGAACTTCGCATAAGATTTCTCTTAATATAAAAGTTACTCCCTGTATACAAGATTTAATTCAATAATTCAAAAATGATCAGAAACCAAAATATCGTCCTCACCTCAAGAAAACATCTAAAACCAACACAAGATACAGCGAAAGCAATTTGTAGACAACAGTAAATGCTATGCAATCGTATTGTATTACACGAACTCAATCAATTGATGAAGCAAATCAATTTTCTTGTTTGCAAATAACGTACCAACGCTTATAAAGTAAACAAGAGTTTCAAACTTAAAAACTTGATAACTTTTACAGGAGAATGGAATGGGTAGGATCTAGTGTGCACCCTACTTTAAACAGTTAATACAGTGCTCTAATTAATATTACGCTTGCAAGAGAACAGGCATTTAACATTTTATTTCATAAAATTTAACGTGATTGGACATAAAATCACTCAAAAAATGATTGACACGCGTGTGCACGGATGAACAGCAATTATTGTGGCTCGACATGCTAGCTGTCATATGGTTATGAGCAGAAAACAACTATTATAATTTAAATTCTTGCGAATTCTTTGCCAGGTACGTTTTGGTAATGGCAGAAAGGTCTAAATACAATATAGAGTAAAAGAATAGATGAAATTTTTGTTGTTGTTTGTTTGTGTGTGCGTGTGTGTTGTTAATAAGCAATTCACGATAACATTAAGCAATGTGCCATTCTCAGACCCCACTTCAAGACAACTTTTCTGAAATTGCTTGTAATTTACAACATTTTGAGACCAATTTTCTCTTCTTTTTCGTATAACAAAGTACTAGTCAAATCACTAATGGTTAGATGACATCAAGGCAAATCTGCAATGTATTCTGCGATCTCAGGCCATGCATGCTCACAATCCAAGATCTTATATCAAGAAAAGCAACTGAAATTTTTAAAATATATAAATTATTGTTATAAAGGAGTGGGTGGCTTCAGATCAGATAATTTGTTTGGCTAAAGTGTTACCGGCCAAGTAATATTCGCTGCATGCAGTCCAATGACACGCTTTATAATAATAATAAAAAGTTCTTTGAGAATAATTGCTATAATCAAACAATGTACACGTATATGCAAGATATAATTTAGTAACAAATTAGTTTGATATACCGACAAATACAAAATGACTGCCTTAGAACCATGTTAAAATTAAAGCGACAAGGACTACGGTACCCACATCGAACGCTACCTTCAACAGTTAATGTAAAGTTACATTTCGTGTTGAATGTTGGATTCCCAGCCATGTTCCCAACACACGTGTTCCCGGAATACGATGTGAGAACACACGTATTCATGTGTTGATTGATCAGAGCCATCTTTTCCGGGACGACGCTTGTGGTAACATCGATATTCGGAACACGCCGACGAAAATCGTGCACTAAGGTAGCGTGTTCATCGCCGATTCCGCAAACATGGTGAGAATACGACATTAAGCACATAATGTCACTCTACCTTTACTTTTCAACGTCATTCGACGCTGCACGGACTCCTTCGCCCATTCAAAAACTCCAACGACTGCCTAAATAAGCGGTTGTCCATTTTGACGTCATCCACCGACGACGTCGCTCCCCCAAACACCATCACCGACTCGCTATCACCATTCGCATTAGCCTGCGCTTTCTGCTGCAAACGCTTCAGGAGATCCGATGCCGAAGTGCCGAATCCAAAACTTGACACAAACGACGAATCCAGCCCGGTCACCCCAGCTGACAACGCTGAAAAAGGATACGAACTGGCAAGCAACGGCGGAGGCCAACCGAAGGCAAGCGGCAATGCGCTTCCGAAGTACCCAAGTGATTGGGCCAAGCTGGCTCCGGCAGTGGCAGCGGCCGCTGAGGCAAATGAGGTACTGAACGCGTTATCGCCAGACACTGGATAGCACTGAGAATACGACGATGGCAGTCGTGAAACGTTGTTCTCCGGAGGCTTTTTTCGCTCTGAACTGTTATAGGGCTCGCTTGAGTATCTCTCAAAGTGTGAGAACACACGGGGTTTCTGCGTTAAGCTTGACGTGGGTGATTTAGATCTGGCGGCCACGGAGGCTTCCAATGACTTTCTCTGTCGTAGCAAATGTCGTTCCTTCACCTTGAAATTAAATCAAAAATGAGTATTTTACAGATGACAATATCAAGCAGAAGAATAAAAGCCTGTCTATTAATTTAAAACAAGCAATATTTATTTCTTGAGAAGGAAAAATCGTCTCCCCTCACAAAATTGTAAAACAAAAGTGCATAACGCTTGAAGAACCGAGACTAGTTCCTATAGTTACCTGCATGATGCATGCTAAGATTCATTTACACTTATACAATGAAGCCAGATTTGTAAGCGCCGTGGTTTTGACTATACCAACATTATTTAGGGATTGTCTTTAATAGCTTTCGTCCTTGTTTTTATTCTAAAAAATTTCAATGCACCGATGCTCCTATTTGTTCTTTATACAATATGGTAACTAAAGCTTCATATATACATTTGATATTTGAACACAAGTATATGCCTTGAAAGCCGGGGAACAAAGAATTGGCTTGTAGCTCAGAGCTCGCTCGGTGATTCGTAAAAGGCACGTAAAAGGCATCCAAGGAAGGGCGAGCCGTTCTGTACTTGGTCCCAAGGCGCTGAACCCGACTGTAATAGTCTTTATAGCTGCAGACGATCGTTAAACTTTCAAAATTTAATCCCACAAAAACTAAGCGTTCCTTTCGATCACGCATTAGCATTAAATGATTTGAATTCGCGCGATATTGCTAGCGTCGTGGAGTTAAATTTAAGATCACAGGCGTCTCGAGCACAGGTTGTGTTTGTTGTGTTTCAGTGAAATTTCTGCTAACTAATATATCATGGAGGAGATCGCCAGATTCGCTGTGAAAATCGCTAAAGCCAGGACTACCTTGTACTCGAGCGTGGAGTGCGGCACCCCGTAGTAGCTCCCTGCGCGGTGCACGCTCATGTCGCCTTGCTGCACGGCCCTCACGGCCTCCAGCAGCAGCGCGCGGTTGTACCTGCGACATGTCTCAATATCAGCCGTTTTGTAACTACACATATTTGTACAAAAATGATTTTTTTGGCCATTTCCTGGATTTATAGCTACAAAACCTCTATTTCTGACCTCCAAAAGGACTATTTTCCTTTTTGTGGCTCTGCCCAAATGGGCAGAGGTGGGGGGGGAGGGGGGAGGGTAGAGATGGATATTTTGGCAAAAACTGACTCTGTCAGTGCTGATGCTAGTCTCGGTCCTCAAACTTATTATGTGAAGAACGATGCAATTTTTCCTTCTGAGGCCATTTCTAAAAATGCATATTATTTTTCGAGCTCATTCTTAACAGTGATGTTTAGTTCTGACCATACTTCAATAACTCCACAGTTTCTGATTTATGCCGATTTATACATGTATGCCGATTTATAACAAAAAAGGAGATTTATAACTACACATTTCCTATACCCGTTATGTTAAATTTCAGATCTATAACTAGACCTTTAAGTTGTAAACTACACATATACCGATTCATAACAAAAACTTGTGGGATTTATAATCAACCCTAAACATTTCCCATACATTGCATGTTTAATTTCAGCTTCATAACTACACATTTTGATTTTATAACGACACATAACGCAATTTGTAAATGAAAATTTTACGATGAATTTGATTTAAGATTTATAACCACACATATCCATACCCGTTTTATTAAATTCCAGATTTATAATTGGTTTTTTAACCAGACATATTGGTCATAAACACCCTTCATTAAGGCTGACCTGCGATACTGGCCGCGCTTTGGTCGCGACTTCTTCATCGCATCCACGGCCGTCTTTGGCTTCTCTCCTTCCTCACTACACGATCCCGACGAGCTGCGATTGTCTCCAGGCGCTTCCTCCACATCGGGACTGGCGCTCAGGGAAGAATTGATGTTGCTGCAGACTCGCGGATACTTCTCCGAGCTTTGTTCTGAGTTCGTCGCATCGTTGTTGAACAGCGGAGACGATATGGAGAGATTGCACGGGACGGGCATCTTATCCAAGCGACCATGCAGTTGAAATTTCTCCGCAATCGTTCGCTCGATGACGTCCTTCAGCATGCTGCTGATGGTGCTCGACTGAGAAGATGAAATCAGAGGCTCGTCATTTATTGAAGTTTTCGGAAGGGGAGAGTGACAGCGGAAGATGGAATTCGTCCTTCTGTGGTTGATCTGAGTCGGTCTGTACTGAGGAATTCTTAGTTCCGAGCCAGCGTTTTCCTTAGGTGAAGAACTGTGCAAGAACTCCGATCGACCAGTCCACTCGGATCTTTCCCAAATTAAATCGGACGAAAATACACCGTTCTCGTCATTCGACGATCGAATTTTAGCGTAGTCTTGAGTGTAATGTTGAATGGAAGGCATATGGTCATCGACGGCTTTGTATAATGGACCGTCAAACGGATGCAAAACAGGGACGTCCGCATCAGGATTGCCCTCGGCAAAATAAGATGAATCCATTTTTATTGAAGGATCAAAGAAATTAACGAGCGGGAAGAGAGCCCTATCCATTGACTGCGAGTCCAGATTCACTGGGCATTCATTTGACGAGCTTTCTAATTCAATGTCTTTCGCTTCCAAACGACTGTTTAGCAGCAGAACATCAACCCTTGAAACGTCACAGTCTTCAAATGGGGGACTTTTCATTCTCATGCGGAGCATCTTGTTGCGAAGTGTCGAGCGAGGAATGCCGTAGAGAACTGACGCCCGTCTGGTGCCCATCTTGTTTCTGTACATATCGGTTGTAGCCTCGGCCAGCTCCTGCTCTGTGTAGGATCTCTTTGCGCAAGGGGCTGTGAGGACACTGCTGCAGAAGAATGCAAATACAAGTACTGCAAAACATGAAATTTTCACATGCATGAAATTTTTTGCTAATTTTGCGAATCGGTAAACCTTGCAAAAATTACATGCAGCAAATTAAAGCTGCTGAAGCTTTTTTATAATGGGTAGTCCTCAAAAAGCGCAAAAATTAAGTGCAGTTAAATTTCTAAGAAGCAAACCGTGAAAATAACATGCAGAAAAAATTTAATGTTTTACAGCAAATACCAGAATAAAATACAATAATAAAAAGATTCTAATGAAATCATAACAACCGGAATAGATCCAGTAGGCAGATCTATGATTGGTAACGTAGGCCTACATATGACGTCACCGCTTCTCATGCAGAAACATGTATTCTATGGCGAAAGGTGAAAACGAAAGTAGCAAGAACGTAGCATATGATTCCATTACGAAAGCTTGACGAAAATTTGCATATAACATACATGTTATATGCAAATGTTAGTAGCGAGTTTGGCGCGATTCCAGCACGATTCTGGCGTGATTCTAGCGTGACCTACCAGTGTTTCTGCACCAGCCTCGGCACTCTCAGTTTGGCAGTGCACTGTCTCTCCGACTCCCCTTCGTCACCAAGCGTCCTCACCCCAGCCGCCGAGCCAGCGCTCTGGCTGAGGTCCAGGGGCCCCTCGAGGGGTACATCGCCCCCCAGCCTTTGCTCGGGCGATGGGGGACGATCGGATGGTAAATCTGAAACCATGCAGTAAAAGAATGCGAGTTGACAGAGTTGTGGTGGCATGTAGCGTACAAATAAGATTTGCCTTGGTTCATTTTCAGACATTCTGACAGATATAATCTTGCCTGACATTAGGATGAATGACATTATTTCCAAAGGCCCTTCACACACGATGCACAAATCCATGCATAGCGGTATGCAGCTGTCCATGCACAGATGCATGAGTTTATGCAACGTTTGCTTCGACGCCAAGGAGGAGCTTTAAGTACTGTATAGCATAAATTCCGTCAGCAACCGAAAAGATTTTAAAATAATATCACCGATCAAGGAAAATCATTCGTTCAGGAATTTTGCGAGAACCGGTGTCGCATCGGTCTAATAGACTCAAAACACGTTAAAAAGTTGTACCGTTTTGTGTCCTAAATTTCTTCAAATATTTGCACTACATTGACAGGGTCGGGATATCAATACAAGCATTTTGACTCTCATTTCGTCCCCCCTCGGCTCCAACGCGGAAACATGACAGTGCATAATGGTCTGTGACGGTCAGTCTCCTGGGCTGGTTGCAGCGGGTGCATCATCTATCTCGGATTAAGCAATAATTACACGCGTTGTGGCTAACAAAGCGCGCCTAATGCTCGACGATAGCGTCGCCGCCCAGCGAATAAAGCCGCAACTAACGGCGACCAAATGAGTCGACGTCAGGAATTGATCGGGGCGCAGAAAGCGATGCGCGTCCTCACGCAATATAGCAACCGCAGCTTGGCCACCAACTCTGCGGCGGCGTTACGGGAGGGGAGGGGGGGCAAAAAGGGGCATGCAAAGTTAGCCCCCCCACTAGCCTCCCCACTTTTGACAGTTTTATCCCCCCCAAATTTGCAAAGTTTTTACGAATAATTTTTTTTAGATTTTGAGTGTATCAGAAGCCATGTATTGAACCCGTTGCGGAGCAAAAAGTCTCTACCAGCACCCCCTTCGCTCGTGAATTATGTTAGGAAAGCCAGCTCCCCCCATTTTTCTTTGTCCCTCTTTGCCCCCCCCCCCAAAAAAAATTAAAAATTCCCGGCGCCGCACCTTCACGAACTATGCCTTCGTTCGGCGCATCAGAACCAAGGGCGCTGGAGCAGATTGAAGACAGGGGGGACAAACTATGTTTCCAAAGGCACTTAAAATATAGATTTAACCATGGACCTGTATCAACTAGATGGTCGAGTAAGGTCTATAAAAATTCAATGGCTGTGAATTTGTGAACGAAGATATCGCTAAATACACTCCGTTGACCAAAGCATGGACTGGTATTGTGGTATTGCAGGTATTGTACTATAAAAGAAGGGCACTACAATAAAAGGGCACATTTGCTAAATCATTATCCCCCTTGTACCCCCTGCAAAGAGCAAGAGGGACAGCAAATATGGTCTTTCTGTCGCCCCCCTCCCCCGCCACTCTTCCGGAGCCTCTGATCAGAACTATGTCACATCACCTCCAGATCATCTGAATCATGTATACAGTTGTTGAAAACAGACGATTATGAACAGAATCGCCATTGCAAAAAAAACTGAAAATTTGATGTGAGCAATGCAAACTGCTCATATTGGAGTTTCATCGAAAAGGGATCCAAGAATGAATAGCTTGATAGTCATCGTCAAGTTTGTCCACTTAGGATCGAATGACATGGCCTATGTATTGAATTCGACGTTTAATCACAATTCGTTGAAATCTGTTAACAAGCAAAAAGGATGTTAAATGAAACGCAAACTGTTATGAATCCATTATTGAAATCTGGAATTCAAAATGTACATTTAAGAAAGTTGTTATAAGCATAAGCATGTTATAGGCATAAATAGGCAGATGAATTATATGTATGCCTCTTGGCATCCCAAATGAAAGATACCTTTTGAACTATGGGCAAGGCTTTACGCATAATAGAGATTCTTATTTTGTATACTTTCTCTTTCTTTTTTCTGTTATGTGTATGCAGTGTTTAAATTCTCATAAATATAACTTATATCTTGTTGAAATGCATCACCTGCATGTACATGCAAATATCCTAGAATTCATCGACACAGATCCATGGGCGCCCGCAGGATTTGATCCAGGGGGGTGCAAAACACACTTATACAATCCAACGGGGTGCAAGTCTCGAGAGGGGGGGGGGGTTGACAGAATTTTTTTTGCCTATCGGACCTATAATGCTTTGTAAGCCTGCTGTTTATGACAGACCGTAACAAAAGGGAGGGCCTTATACTAAGCCAATCTTGGACCGTCGCCTCACTTCGAAAACCAATCTAGCAAAGGCCAGGGGATGAGGTGCAGGGTGCAGGGGGTGCACAGGGAGGTGCAAACGCTTTTCTAGGGGGGTGCAAACTGCTTTCCAGGGGGGTGCAAATGCATCCCCCTGCATTAATGTGCGGGTGTCCATGCACAGATCATTCTACCACAAGTGGCAAGAACGCAAGAACATAGCCTAATACTCCCGCACAGCCTATACAATGGCGCTTCCATGGTAAGCATGCGACCAAGTGTCATACACGCCTGGAATGATTTACGCAGCCTTTTGTAATTGAATGATCTCCAACGCGCAATCAGCGACCGTCGCTCGCTTGCTAACTGAGCGATAATGGGCTACGATGGGACGACGGGGAGGCGGAAAACAATTTGAAACTATCTGACGCGAGACAGAACCGGATCAGGAGCGGTCCTAAAAGTTTTTTATACGGGGGGGGGGGGGGGGGGGG
>JAQIWG010006290.1:0-13457 GCA_034695025.1 Chamaedrilus cognettii | reverse complement strand
CCTTCCTGACGCCAACCAAATAAATAATTTTCTGGCACGGGGTTAGCAGCTAGAGACACATGTGTGTTTAACAGCCTTGCTGAAGGGCCTGTAACGCATGGTTTCATAGTTGCCGGCGCGGGGACGTAAACCCTGGTCCTCTGGACTCAAAGTCCGACGCCTTAACTACTACACCACAGTGCCTCGCTTAAAGATATTTGAAATTATATTGCAGCCATGATGATAATAGTATCTGGGAGGTTGTGTTACTTTTTCATCCAGTTAATAATATAATCGCAAGACCTTATTTTTTTGTTTCTATTTCAGATTGGACAATGCAGTGGAGGTAGGATTCAAAAATAGCCCATGGGCCATTACAAGACACTTTATGTAAACTGCATGTACATTGGACAACGTGGCGATAGAAAAAAGCAGCAGTAAGCTCTATATTGCTTTATAGTGCTGAGCGGTCTTCGGCTACTGTAAAACATGACATTTGCGCTGCATGTCGTTTTCTCGGTTTTGTCTCTTAAAAATTTCGTTGCACTTAATTTTTTAGTAGTTGAGGTCTGTCAATTATAAAGAGCTTCTGCAGAGTTATTTTCGCGCATGTAATTTTCGTGAGTTTTGCCGATATATTAATTTTATGTTATATACAATTTTAATCAGTTACAAATGCTGTCTTAATTTTTTTAATTATAGGTTAAACACGTTAAAGATTTAAAATTGTCATCCTGAAAAAAACACAAAATATCGGCTTTACTTGTCTTTACATGTGGATAACAATAGTAGCTGCATATAAAATAAATTGATGGAGCAATATCACCCTCGTAACCGTCACCCCACTCTTGAAGCCAGTTCTCACTAATTGAGCCCTCCCCCTTCCTACTCGCACACGCTAACATCAAAGCAAAGGACCGGAACGATACATTCCAGGAGAACAATTGAAAGAACCGAATCTCATCATTACCTTTGCCGATTCGCGAATTTTGCATAAACACATGCACGCAAATATTTCATGTTTTACAGCAATTAGTCATGCCACAACTTGTAATTATAAAAAGAAAGAAAATGTGCATTATAATTATCACAATTATTAACATTTTATTTCATTATCAAGAAGTACACCAACCAAAAATTAATGGCATACAGATCAAAATAGTGCATATAAACCCTTTTTGCAAAGTTTACTGTTTAAAAATGTAACACTTCAGATGTAACCCTAGTAAAATGCAAATACATGCACAAATGGTTTATGATGAATAGGCTACAGATAAATGGAAAACTCAAAATAAATTTGTAATTCAACTATTTAATTTGAAGTACATTAGGGGGATAATTTTATGTGTTCAATAAAGAAATCAGAACTGTGTCCACTAGCAGCCCAGAAGGCGACGATTAAAACTTTCAATCGAGGTAAACGTAGGCAAGTTATTCCATATGCTACTTCAATATGAGAAAATAGACAGATTGGTTTGCAGTTTCTACGAGAAATGGAGGCACATCAAATTCAATGACTGGCCTCTGGTTAATTCTATACTATGGTCCCTCCACCGCAGTACAGCTTACATTAAAATTGTGGTCACTGGCCATCAATATTTCTATTAGCTAATCCAGAGAGAGCCTTAGCCTAAAGCAAATGGTCAAGTCGGATTATACCCGTGTACAATGTAAGCCTTCCATCTTAATTAATCCTCAGTTTTTTAATTGAACAATGTGCTCATTTTGTCGCAGGATGCCCGACAAACTTCACGTGCATTCCAGCGGCCAAAGGCTGCTACCAGGTCGTTCCGACTCCGCTGACCTTTGTTCAATCGAGAGCGCTCTGTCCCACGCTGGACCCGAGATCACATGTCGCAATCATTACGAGCGCACAGCAAAACAACGCTCTGGTCAACTATCTGAAAAATCTCAGTCAAACTGGTCAGAGCCACATATGTGTTATTCAGTCCAAGTTTAAATCTTAAAGGGCATCTTAAGATTTTCTTTTACTGTACGGAAGCTTAGTTCTCAAGACTACTATGGTCCTGAATGGAGTGTTGAAATTAAATAATGATCATGCACGTATAGCTAGCGATCGAATATTACAAGCGAACTCAAATTAAATAGATTACCGGTAATCTTTTTTTAAATATATCAAAAATATTTAAATCAACATTTAAATCATCAGCTGCAAGTATTTCTACGTTGCCTACCAGTAGTGTACGGTGGAATCGCGATCAGCAATCATCAACTGATGCAATGGGGCATCATTTCTTCCTTCCCGCAAGGCGCTACTAAATAAGTTGGTAATTTGAAACACTTTGTTTTGACTTGCAGTGACTGCGCCATGTGCGTTCTACTACCCTACTGCGCCCGGCTACTTCATAAGCGGCCAGCGCGTCATCCTGAACGACTGCAACAGCACGTGGATATGGAACGCAACAACAGCCATCATCCCCATGACGTACTTCAACTGGGCGGCGACCGCAGGCGAGCCAAGCTGTACCGGGCAGCCCGAAACGGAAAGGGAAAGCTGCCTGATGTATTGGGCGTTCGAGAATTATCAGTGGAACGATTGCCAATGCGATGCCGCAATATGTCCCATATGCCAAATAAGCACCCTTAACTAGGACAAAGATTAAACGGAACGCGAAAATGTTGAGAAGAAGAAATGAAAAAACACTTCGTCCTCGAATAAATCTTATATTCCGACAATATAGTGTAGGCAAATAAGAAACTAAATAGGCCTATTACAAACAGCAAGAATACAAATGCATATTAACTTAACATTATTTCCATAGTGCCATAAGGATAGCCCATAACCTTAGTGATGCTGCTGTGTCGTCGTTTTATTGCTCATAAATTCCATATTTGAATTTTTGGAATTTGCTATAACAGGCAACAAACTTGATATTTGGGGCAAAACTCCCTAAATTTTTAGTATTACATTTCTGTATTGGGTGCAATTGATGCCTATCTACGTGCTACACGTTTAATTGGGCATAATTCATTTTATAATAATACTATAATTTACGAAGATCCCGATTCCAGAGCAAGAAATGAGCAGTTTCTTAAAACAGAATATTTGTTTGCTTTGACCATTAATTCTTTGCTCTGCATTTCGTAGTAAATTATCTGGCTTAACTTCAATGGAGGAGTTGCTGCCTCGTTTTCAAGTTGGTCATCTCGCTTAAATCCTGCACTTGAGCTAAGTTTGAGCTCTCGTAGAGATCACAGAATCTGCTGAAGGTTATTCCACATTTTCCGGCAGCAGAGATAAAATTTATTTAAATTAATCTTGAACACGATGTGCTCACGCTTGAAAAATAAACGCCTTGCTGATGTTAAGATAAACTTAGATTGGGTCATCAGAAGCGGGATCAGGCCGTCTACCGGTAGAATTTTTCAGCAAATACACCCTGACGACCCAATGAGTCGTTTTGCGTCGTCAGCGATGACCGCCATGGTTATACAATTCATATTCTGTACATGGTGGTTACTGGGTAGACGGCCTGATCCCTGCCTGTTGATCCAATGTAACTCGAACTCGTCGTCAGCGATCCCGGTCGTCGCCGACGACGCGTCATCAGGCGTTCTACCGGCAGACGGCCTGATCCCACGTCTGACGCCTCAATCTAACTTGGGATTTTGGCCTATAATGTGGTACTATAATGTCTCGGCATTTATGGCCTCCTATCTTCCATTGTCATTTCCATTTTCGCGTCCTATTGCACATGTATTTACTTCAAATCTTCTTCAATTTATTAGCGCGAAATGAAATATAAGGCAATTGATTCATCGATTGAAGGCGGAGAACAATCAAGGCGTCGTGTCTAGTGTCAGGCGGGATCAGTGTCAATGCGTTCAGCAACAAGGGTGGCGCTGACACTGACACCGGCAGATGATCACTAGGATTTCGCGAGCCTTGTTGAGGCAGTGAGGTGAGGTGCGATCACTGGAGGCGATGGTATTTGGCGTCCGTTAATAAAATGTTAAAGCAATAAGTCGCTTGGATAATTTTTTGATATTAAGTTGCAATGGGAGAAAAATTGAAAGCAAGCGAACAAGGAGCGAGACCACTATACATGTATGTATTCGTCATCCTCAAAAAACTGTCGATTATTTGTCTGATCGATTTCTTATCAAAAATTAAAAAATTCTTCGTTAATTTCGGTCTTTATTCAGGCCCCTCTTCTTTCTTACATAATGTACGTAACTAGTACCCACAAGTCTTGCAAGGAACTTTAGATTCGTTTTCGTCCGACAAAAACTGCTGGGTTGATACATGTAGCTAGATATTCGACGATATACTGTCAATGTACTTAAACCCTAAAATTGGCAACGAAGCACGTATTGGTAAGACAGAATATAAAGCGCAATTGATTTAACCGCTCTACACTGTTTCAGTGTTAATACCCCTTCAAAGTTGCAGCGCCCGGGCTCCACTTTCAGAATCATAGAGAAAGCACTGGATAGTTTTCCGGTGTCATATATTCCATTCCCACCTATGAATAGCAACCTTCCCGTGTGACACCACAATGGCGATATTGGGTATCAATATAGAACTCTAAGGTATGAAGGATCTCTGCATCCTGCCTTGTGGTAGGCTACATACATTGTTACAGTAGCGAGCAGGCGTATTTCGGCACTGCATCAAGCGTGTATTATGGCGCAGTGTTTTGGCCTACCTACATGTACGTGTATACCACAGCCTCATTGGACGCAAAACTTTTGTTTTTTGTTTGTTTTAAAGGAAGCTTAAGATCGTGCGCGGATAACGAAAAGCATTACAATCCGGTTATTTGTAAAAGACCGCCACAGAACCGTTCCCCCTTCTTTAGATGCCTTTCATAACTCCCCCGGAGTGCTCTGGGCCGCAAGTCTATTCTTTGTCCCCCGATTTTCTGGATTAAGCAAAGCTCTTGTTCATTCGCAAGTGGCTTAGTAGCCCACTAGTCTTGCAAGGAACTTTGGATTCGTTTTCATCCAACAAAAACTGCTGGGTTGATACATGCAGCTAGATATTCGACGATATACTGTAGACCCTTAGTGTAACAATGGATTGCAGCAGCTCTGCCTTAGAGAGCGCTTGCCGCGTTGCATTGTTTTATGTGTAATTTCTCAACGATCAAGACAAGTTTGCGGAAACAAATTGTGTTGTATTGGTTGAAAAAAAAATTCTTGGGCTATTGATTTAATAACGGCTATTTGAGCCCTGCATAATTAGGCTAGTTTCTCTTGCAACTACTTCATCTGTACTATTTCTTAATTTTATTAGCCGTATAGGACTGATGTATGTACATGTATTTTAATTTTTTTTTTAATACACACATACACACACACATACAGGCGCGTACGCGGTTAGTCAAAAAAAGCGGTACACGCTCGCTTGTCCATATCTAAATATTCAAATTGTTCCCCTTTTTAGCCCACCCTGTCAATACTTGTGGTAGGCCTATGCAGCGATGACTCGGTATTGTTCTCACTCAATGGGAGGCTGTGCAGTTCTTGTATTTTTTAAATAATGCGCTATCGCTGGTTGCGAAATCAAATAACGTATCTTTGTTTCACTGAGACAATAGAGAATTACAGCGTAGGCTATATTAGGCCATTTTTACTAGTTTTGATCATTGAGGTTTCAGTTTGTTTCCAATTCATCGTTTAGCGTTCGTGTTAGCATACGCTTAAATTTCGGCATCTTTTGAAAAAAGGTAATCCTTGAAGAGTTTGGTAGTGGCTCATATCTTCATTTTTCAGCAGATTGCATCTATAGCGTATGATTTAATCGGGCCGATTGTAGAGAATACATGTAATTGTAATTTCAGCCATTTACTGAAACCTCAAGATCCGGACTACCAGAACGTCTTCAATCCCGCTGAGTCGATCAAGCACTCAAACAATATACGAAGTTATTAAGCAACTCATCAATTCAAAAACTTAGTAATTTTACATGAAAATGTACTCGTTCTTCAAATGGACGCACGTTCTGATGTATGTGCTGTGGTTGAGAGAATTTGCTAGTCAAACATCGGAAAAATTCCACGCTGTGAAACAAGCGGGCGTGCCGCAGTGTTCTACCGACCCTCCCTTCTTGACTCAGCGAGCCAGGTCGAGGATAAAGTGTTCCGGCCTGTGCATGGAACAACACGACAGCGACTGCGTGGCGTTTAACTTTAAGCAAAACACAACGGACTGTGAACTGTTCTTGGTCTTATCTCTCAACTACACAACGCTGCCAGGATGTACTTTGTATGAGGTAAGAATGAAGCACACATTTTATTGCTCTATTTGTGTCATATTGTTTTGTTTATTTGAGATCTCCGTGGGGTACGTATTGTTTTGTATACGAACTTTTGCAATTATACGAGCTGGATACCCTCGCATATATGATGTTAAATACGCGTAAATGAATTTACAATCTGTGTAGGCCTCTCTCGTATGAGCCTAAGCGTGGGAGAAATTGAATTAATCTGCAACCCAGAGTGTTGCCTGCGTGTCGTATAGGCCTACGAGATAGCTGAAAAGGAAACAGCTGTTCAAGTTCTGTGCTTGGTCTTGACTAAACTATGCTGCAGACCAGGTTCTTGAACATGCAAAAATCAAAACCTGCTAATTTTTGTTTTAATTACATTGTCTTCATATTTTAGTAATGCGCCAGAGAAGATGATCTACTCCGAAGGCTTAGGCCTAATAATATTCGGCTACGTTGATCTTTCTCTTGGATAGTTAATATTCATAAAAAATTTCATACAATTTATTTATATGTTGGTGTTTCAGATTGACCAATGCAACGGAGGTAGGTTTCAGTAACATATAAAGGGCATCTTAAGGCAGTGTGGTCATGCAGTAAGTCGAAGTATTTGCTTCATTTCAAATATAATGTTTGAAAGGGTTGACGTGCGTCAGAATCTAAACATGGACCGAGCTTGACATCGGACGAGAGTTTGGCTTTGTATGTACAATCATGTATGCAATTTTATTTCAAGTACAGAGCACATATAATAAAAACATTGATACAGTCTATAGAATACAATCTGCTTGAAGCGGGAGACTAAAGGCCCCAGTGGCTCTAACACGGTTCCCATACAATACTTTTCAAATCACTGCGCTGTACAATTAGAACCTTTATGCCATCCCGCCTAAACTAGCGGGAGGGGGCAAGAAGAATTTTAACTTTTCGTATCCAACGAACGGGTGAAGGTACATTTAGATGCGATGCTGACAGGCATTGTCGAGGCCATCATTGATAGTCTGCCCTCCTTTTGTTAATGTTATGAGATTTAACAATTTGGGGAAATTTGTTTAATTTGAGGGATTTAATAATAATAATATTATTAATTTTCGGACAATTTTTAGAGCGCCGTAACATGACCAAAGTCATCACAAGGGCGCTGCACACAACCAATATTACAACAGTCAGAAAAATTGCAGTTTGACAATACTCATATACACATGAAAGAAGCTCATATCCCGCCAAAGAACAACAGTTTCAATGAAAACCTGCTATCCAGCCAAATTAACGACAAATATGATCTGGTAAAGAAAGATTTAAGGCTGGTCTAAGGATTATTCCAAAAATGTTGAGGCCACATAGACGGAAAAATCATAATTTGGGAGAGCAGTTGAACCCCATAAACCCTAGTATACGGCCATGTGGACAGACAATATATTAACGGATCACACAATTCAGGAACAGTTAAATAAGTATTTATTTTATTGCAGGATGTCCGGCAAACTTCACGTGCATTCCAGCTGCAGGGGGTTGCTACCAGGTCGTTTTGCAGGGAATGACCTTTGTTCAATCGAGAGCGCTCTGCCCTCTGCTCGCCGAGAGTGCTCAGCTAGCTGTCATTACGAGCCAGAAGCAAAACGACGCTTTGGTCAACTTTCTGAAAAATCTCAACGAAACTGGTTTGAGTCGAGCATTCTAGTTTCAACATAATTATATGAGTGCTTGCAAGCCAGGTGCTACCGAAAGCACTAATACATAACTTTGTTTCACCACACGAAAAACAGAACAATAACCGAACTAAAATAAAATAGACATCAGCAGAGTTCTAAAAACGTTTTTTGTCAATGAAAACGCAATAGGCAAGCAACGGTTACTGGAATGGTCTGTGAGTTCTGCAGTAGTCTCCTTTCTATAAAAGATTGTCTAATAGCACGTGTACATCTACATGCACCTACATGCACATCTAGGTTTCGTAGCGCCCCCCTTACGCAGAACCGAACTATAATCTTACTCACGCACGGTCCAAAACTACCAACTACAAATACTCTCACATGGGTGGAAGGGAGGGTGGATGTCAGTATCAACGTTGCATGGCATCATTGTTCACCGTACTCAGATGTCTCAAACTGCTTATCCAAAAGCATTTATTGCTCAAATACAGATATGCAGGAATAAGTTTAGTAGTAGTACTCCAAAAACGACGTTTTTTGGAAACTCTCGTGGGGTTTATAAATGTGTAGGAGTAGCATTACTCGTAAAAATGGATGATGGTGGAGTAAGCCTACTCTAGGCCTGCCGTACTCTTTTTGGCAGGTATAGAAGTGCACTACTCCTGTTTGACGAGCATCAGGCGTAGCGTTACTCCTATTTTGTTCAAGGGCTAAACTGAACTCTGCAGACATGTGGTGCAACCACGATAACCGACAAATTGTTATACTTTTTAAACAAGCCTACTTCACTGTTTGACTTTCAGACACTGTTCCGTGCTGGTTCTTCTACCCCTCTCCCGGCTTCTTTATCAGCGGCCAGCGCCTTCATCTCAACAACTGCAGCAGCACGTGGATATGGAACACAACAACAGCCGTCACCACCATGACGTACTTCGACTGGGCCACGCCGAGCGAACCAAGCTGTAACGGGCCGTACAACGGGGAAGAATACGAAAGCTGCATAATGTACTGGGCCTGGGAGAAATACCAGTGGAATGATTGTATATGCGAAAATAAGGTTTGCCCCATATGCCAAATTAACACCCTTGGATAAAGCGCGGATAAAATCGTGCAAGGGGATGTTGAAACGTAAAAGTGCAAAAGAGATACTGTAACAGTCCGGTATCTCTTGTATAGAAACTAAAAAAACATATTTTTTGTTAGGGGAGTGTAGGCTCCTTGTGTAAGTTAAAGCATACATGCATACAGGACGAAGCTTTGTGGCCGAGTGGTCAAAGTCGCTGGTCTCAGATTACGAGTGCGGCAGTTGTCGTTTCGAGTCCCGGCCGCGGGAAAGAATTCGAGCCACTTCGTGGACCTTTTGGCAAGGGTGGTTTAAATCCCCAGCCAAAAGTGTTCCTACGATGCCTACCAGATTTGGTGGAACCACCACCAGCGACCATCAGCTGGTGAAATGGGACATCACCTTTTCCCGGATGGGGCTAAAACAACACCGTATAATTATCAGTATAATATTTATTTTCCTTTACTCCAACCTAGTCTCTTCCCTAATACATAACACTTAACCTGTTCTCTTTATGTACTCTCCCTGTAGGTCTACAATAGCATAGAAAGCCAATAGATTTCTATCTACATGTATCTGTGAGTCATTCAAAGCACAAATATTTTGTTAACTCAAGAAATTATACTGGACGCATTGACGTCGTGCAACTGACTAGCTCGGCGTCCGCAACTTTTTGTAGCATCATTGGCCATTAAAAGCTAATTATTTGAGCTACATGACATAATAATTATTGTAGGTTATGAAACATGGCACGCTATATTTGATTAGAAATGTGTCCACGGCCACAATTATTATCATTCAAGTTAAGTAGGTCATTTGGTACTTTATAATCGTTCGCCTATAGTTGACGTCTGAAATCTGCCACCCGTTAGTAAATGATTCTTAGAAAGTATGTTTCCATTCTCAGTTATTTATGCATATGTAACCTCTTCTGTAAGAGATAGCCTACTTCGGTTCTTAAACACTTTGACAGTGCATTTTGGTTGTGTATAGCGCTGTTTAGATTAGTTTGTTAAAACTGCCCCCTTTTCATTTAAAACAATTTGAACTGGGGTGCCTAGTGGGGGGTTGAGGCATGCACCTGTGGGGCCCCCTCCAACCCCGCTCGATAAACATAACCCTGATGCTTTATCGAAAATATAAATATATAGGCTTACCGTAGCAAAGTGACATTGTTGAACTACCTTAATAATTATGCTAACTAATAACTAAAAATTAGCATTGTAGATCCGGCGAAGAGGTCTTGGCCGCCGAAACGCGCTCTAAGCCCATTATTGAATAATTTCAATCATTAGTTGCAAAATTAATTTGTCTTTAAAGAAGACTCTACTTGCAATTGAGTTTGCAAATCGAAATAAATTAGTCGACATGCTTGCCCCTATATCGTGAGCCAGCCATGCAAATAACAGTTAGGCCTATGTTTGCAAAATAAAGCAGCGACAATCACTATAAGTAGTGTTTGAAAATTACCGGAAGACTAAAAATGAAGCGATAACCGGTAATCAATTCTTGAATTACCGATAAACTATGGTAAACTATGCTAATCTAACTACGAAAATTCCTAACCAGCTAACTACCGAACGATTCAAAATATGAAATCAAATTTTCAAATCGCACTAGGATTCAACATCGAAGTATATTCCGTCAAAAACCGCGATATTGTCAACGAAACTCAGCAGGTTGGTGTCATGAGATGCATTTCAATTGCATTTCATGCCAAAAAGTGCATTTTTGACAAGAAAAAAATCAGGATGCATTACCAAATCGGTAATTTGTTATAAATAACCGTTATTTATAATAGAGTCCAGTAAATTTCTGATTTTTGATTACCATAAATTACGGTAAGCTAAAAATCCCCTCTAACGGTAACTATAAGTCATTAGAGCCTATTGTACGGCAGTAGAGTATTAGGACTGTAAGGATTTCATTGATCGTTTATTTGTATAGACGTACTATTTGTTATTATGTTATGGCTTGTTTCATAGATGGTTTTTATCGATTGGATAATGAATATGCCAATAACGAGCCAATGTCCAAACTAAACAGCGTAGATGCGTAGTTTAGCCTAAACTGGCTGAAGGGCCGTTTGGGAGCCAACCCAGAAAATCGATTTTCGAAGCTATAGGTCTACATTCTACACTGTCCAGCCTTGAATAGGTTATCATCAAATTATGATTGTATCATTACAGTTTATTTGCTAGGAGCAAAAGTTACACGTATTTGACTGTTTCAATGCGCTCTTTAGGATTCATTTCACTAGATAGCCTACTCTTGAAAGCACTTTAATTCATTCACAGTAGGCCCTATAAATGCCTAAATGCCATTATAAATTTTCAATCTCGTAATACTCTTTCACAATTCTATTGTTTCAGGCTTTAGAATTCTAATGAACACATAATATCTCCCAGTTAAAGGCCGCATAGTATTGAATACGGCAAATGCATTCGTATGCCAACTAAGGAGTAATAAATTTAATTCCACGTCCATCACGTCAACGAGACCTTACTTAACCGTCTATTACAGCCCCATTCCGGATAACTTTCATTTGAGACGTGTTCTGTCATATAATCAATATATCACGTCACTGTACTGAAAGCAGCGTCTTCAAGCAAACTATTGTTTGTTTTGTTATATAAGACTTACAATGTAGTCTAGAAGGCGCAGTATTGGTTTCCTGGCATATTGTCAATTACCGTTTTGGATGAAGAATGAAACGCGAATTTCAACAGTAAACAGTGACACGGCTGAAACTGATCCTCCCCAGACCATCTTTTCAAACCCACCACGTAAAAATGCCGACCCCCCCTACCTCATTTTTACCGACCTGGAGTAATTGCAGCGTCTTCAAGCAAACTATTATTTGTTTTGTTATATAAGACTTACAATGTAGTCTAGAAGGCGCAGTATTGGTTTCCTGGCATATTGTCAATTACCGTTTTGGATGAAGAATGAACCGCGAATTTCAACAGTAAACAGTGACACGGTATTTCTGATCGCGGTCTTTGCCGCGGTAGTCAGGGCAATACCGCGGTAATCAGGACAAGAGGTGAGAAATCTTCTGGAACACCGCGACAGTGTGGAGCAGCATGAAGGGGGCAGCATGGGGCCGGTAGCAAATGGATCGCTGCTACCTCGGTACCAGTAGTCACTTTGAAAACTGACTTGATGGCATGGGAGCCTGCTGGATTTGATCCAGGGGTTCCAAAATACACCATAGCAATCCAGGGGGTGCAAGAGTCTCAAGCAGGGGAGGGGGTGGGGGGGGGGTGCTGACAAACTTTTTCGCTTACCGGACCTATAATGCTTTACTGATATTTATGACAGACCGTAACAAAAGGGCTTTACTAAGCCCCCCTGCGGCCACCACCTCACTTCGAATAGCAATCTAGCAAAAGCCAGGGGGTGCACAGGGGTAGATAATCAGGAAGGACCTACCTAACTTTTAAAATGCTACAAGGATTGACCAAAAGGAATGATCCTCATGATAAATGCCATAAAGAAATATTATATTTTATGCGCAATTTTAAAAAAAGACCATGTCATGCCGGGATGGGTGGGGATGGGCATAACTTTAGCGGGGTTTATGCGGGGATGGGGACAGCTTAATTCCATGATACGGGGATGGGTATGGGTTTGAGGACTGCGGGGATGGATTGGGGACGCGTGCGATATAGGCATTACGGGGTGGGAATGGAGACAAAGTCTCACCCCGTGTCACTCTCTAGTGCAGGATGTCATGCAGTAAATGAATAGCCTGCATTAAATGGAGATCATTAAAAGGATACAATGAAACCCTTTAATCTCGATCGTTGCTAGCAAGCAGAGGCACACTGCGGTCTAGCACTGCCAGATTTTCATCTGTAAAATAAGGGACGCAAATTCCAAATTGACAGAATTCTACTTTTTTTCTAAGCTCTGCGTAGGCTACACAAAATTGGTTTTATAGCCTAAATGTACTTCATCCAGATAAGCCTACTTACGCGTGTTTAATTTGGACTGATCGTCTGCTTATAATATACGCCGTATTATATGGTAATGAAATTCAGTATTTTCGACAGCACACTTCTTTTTGGAAATATCGAAAACATATAGACGTCACCTTGAACATCGTAATTGCTATCGCTAAACGATAGCAGTCCTGTTGCATTACATATAGGTTTATATTATTTTAATTAATATCTGGATCCAAATATGGGACAATTTGCGCCTCATGTGCCTTTCATGAGGGCATCGGGACAAATAGTCTCAAAAAGGGACACCCATTAAAATAAGGGACGTATGGCAACCCTACTGAGGTCCCGTACCGCAGTGTTTGTAAACCAGTCGATTTACACGAGTTGAATGGCACGGTGGAAACCTGAGACAGATCTCATTTTTAAAATCATTTAGATTGTGGTGCGAGCAACAAGTGGACGTTTATTCTTGAATTTCTGGCATAAGGACGTTGCAACATTAGGACGTGCATGCTGCTTTTGCAATGTGCATATCGTCGATGAAATTTATAGATCAGCAGCTAGGCAGCGTGCATAGT
>JAQIWG010006289.1:0-13457 GCA_034695025.1 Chamaedrilus cognettii | reverse complement strand
CATTACATGTCCAATTCAGTTTTTCTTTCTTCTGACTATCATTTCGATCATAGTCCTTGTTTCCCCCACTCTCCTCAGTACCTCCTCATTTGTTACCTTCTCTGTCCAACTAATCGCCGTTTTTCTCCATCCCCACATTTCAAATGCTTCTATTCTTCTGATAGAAGCATTTGAAATGTGGTGATGAAGAAGAATGGAATGGACAATGAACTAGTAAAGAACTAATAAAAATAATAATTTCAGATAACTAACAGAGCTCCGTAACATGATATGGGCGCTGTGCACAATCCATAAATATAGCAGTTAGGGACAATGGTATTGCAGTTTGTCAGACTTATCCACATAAACGAATCAGGCTTATAGATATACTTTTTCAAACGTTGATAATGTGTAGAAAAAATAGGGAAAAAGGTAAGGCCTGATCAAAAAATTTTTATTTCGCTAAGTTTTTGGTAAATGGTTTTTTAGACTTCGAACAGGCACTGAGGGATGCTAACAAGAATCCTCTCGTGCGTTTCAGATAACCCCATTTCCTGCAGCGGCGGAGCCAAATCAAGAATCGATGCCGGCGCCATTGGCGGCGCCTGTGCCACCGCCGGCGCTTCGGGGGGCGCCGCCGTGGCAGCGGGGGGCGCAGGGGAACACAAGCGCGTGAGCGTGCCCCACCGCAAGGCAGACCGGGGGGGGCGCGGGATGTGCAGCCGCAGCGGGGAGGTAGCAATGATCATCAACATGGAACTGGAGGTGGAGAGGGAAATTGATGAGGGAGGGAGCGACGGGGGCGGGGAGGATGGAGGGGATGAGGGTGGGGGTGAGAGCGGGAACGAGGAGGAGGAAGAAGAGGAAGAAGAAGAGGAGGAGAGCGGCGATGAGGGCAATGATCTTATAGAGGTAAAGGAGTTGGAAAAAGAGGCTGTACGTAGTCAGGGCCACAGTTGCAGCAGGCTCAATTTAGCAAAAATATAGATTTTTTCTTGAAGCTTGGCACAAGAATATTGGTGCTAGAATATTGGCTCTAGAATATTGGCCCTAGAATATTCGCACTAGAATATTGGCGATTTTGGGGAAATAAGTTTCTGGCTAATTTTAATTTCAAGGATCATTGCAAATTTAAGTTTTTAATTTTCGATTTTAATGCACGTTCGTAGACGTGGTACGTTTAATCGAGGGCGATCGGGTCATGATCTTCAATCGATCACTAATTGAATTTAGTGTATATAGCTCATGTTCATTTGCCGTAGATTAGTGCAGATCAGGATACTGTTACAGTTGAGCTGCCCTATCTTTGATGCATTTCAGTTTAAGCTACGAACCTCGGATTGAATCTTTGGATTGACAAACGCGTCATTTTTTATATATAATATAAAGCGGATGTTATATTTTATTGCAGACGGTGAACGACTTGGATATATTTCAAGAGGAGCTGGAGACGGGGTTCTTGGATCAGGTGGACAGCAGCATCGAGGAGAACGATATCGATGAGGAAACCATGCAAGTCTTCAGTTCTTTTCCTGCCATCCCCACAGCCCCCCACGACTTGAATTAAATTGTTTGAAAATTTAGACTTTTCAGTTGGTAATGACGGATCCTTGCACGATGATTTCCAGTTGTGTGATTAAAAGCATGTGAAACCCTTCTAACAAGTTTTTTTATGAAGTAATAGGGTCTTGATCAATACGAGGTCGTGACGTCATCTGACCCAATCAGCGCCCTTAAATCTTGATACAGTATTTAGTACACTCGACGATTGGTTGCTGCGATCTTAAGATCAGATAAAGATTTTAACACTTATTGGATAAGCTGACCTTTTACGACTAGTTGCCGTACCTCTCTACCTTGATTTGAGTGCAATTTAGTGACGTAGTCCGATTTAAAGAAATTTTCTGTTGCTCGCCCTCGATTTGATGTGCGATTTAGCAATCAGTTAATTTTTTTAATCGCACATTTCTGCGATTTGTAGTGCAATTTTACGGCCAAAACATCGGAAGTCAGTTAGGTTTCAAGATTTAAATTTTTGCGAAATTATTGAACATTCACCACTATTGACACGTATTAACACAATTAGGGCCTTCCGGAACTCTAATAAAGACTAGGGTTTTGCGATATTTGTGCACATTTGCTAAATCGCACTTAAACCGAGAAAAATCGTCGAGCAACCCAAACTTTCAACTGCAGTTTAGCTCAAACAGCAGTTTGAGTAATGTGCGATTTAGCGTATTCTCAAATCAAAGTCTAGCAACTAGCAGTTATATTGCTTTTGAAGTTTAAATGATGCTATGACTGACTGACTCTCTAGGTTGTATGTGTCTGTGAGTTAAGCTTAACAGAATGCTAATCTTGTTCACATCATTTAGGGGGTGCTTTGTTTTGTTCACTGATCGATAAATAATTGACTGCATTTCAATATTGGCAAATAAACTTCACGGCACTAGTGTCTGTCAACGGTTTGATGAATGATGGTAGGTTAGCTACAGTTTTCTGCTTCATCCCTTCGTTATCAGGGGCACTATGCAATAAGAAAGTATGTAATTATGTTACGTTACACACAAATAGAACCCCACAAGCAACACGTAATAATAATAATGAAAATAATAATAAGTTTAGAGTCCGTTTCGGCGTCCAAGGACGACATTGGGGACCTCCCTTTGCCGTAGGCAGGCATCAATTTGTAATTGGTGAAAACCCTGGACGAAGGGGAAAAAGAAAGAGCGTCGAAAGCCGGGTCAGTTATTCCATGTGTCCGTAGGGGTATAAAAATATCTATGGTAGGACGGAATATGTCTTTAAATCGGAGAAGAATAGCTAATACAATTTGCATTGTGCCAATTTTGCTCAAGCTGACGATGCTGTGTGTAGGTACGGAGACAACGACGTCGAGGCCGGGTCTAGTTGGGACGAGCGCGACGAGGTGAACCCAGAGGACGCCACTGCCGCTGTCAATCAGGGCCAGCCGACGACATCCGCTGTCACAGTCGCAACCAAGTCATCCGCGTCAAACACGTACGTTTTACATCTCATCAATCAAATAGATTTGGTCTGAAGTCAGAACTTTTCTGTGTTTTGAGACGTCATGAAGGTACTCAAGCCAATGCAATCTTCAGTTTATCTGTATATATTTCTTCTTAAATGGCTTTATTTTAAACGGCTTTATTTTAAATGGCTTTGTTTTAAATGGCTTTATTTTAAATGGCTGTATTTTAGAAGGCTTTATTTATCCGTCAAATCCAAATTTATCCGTCCCCCAAACCTTGTTCCTTCGGTAACGGCATTCGTCCGATTGTTCACTATTAATCTATCTGATTTGGTCACGCTTAATGGTAATTTTATTCAGAAATATTATTTTTGAACATTGTTTGACGAGTTAGTTAAAAAATTGTCACGAGTTTTATTCGAATATGGTTTGATTTTAATTGATATTAGATAATCTTGTATTCTTTGAATGCTTGTCAGCATGCTGGCCTAATGAATATTAGACAAACTATTGCTTTCGAATATGCAAAAATGAGGAAATGTTTAAGCTGTACCATGCACTTGACCATCGGTACTTGTGCCGTTACCAACAGAGATACTAGTCAGTTTCCGCCGACCCAACAGCCACCCAACTTTCCGAAGCCGGCCAACAGCCGACAGTGGGTGCCGTGGGTTCCCTTCCCTTCCTCCCGACCACCCTCGACTTTTGTGGCGCCACCTGAAGGCACTGCCGGTATGTTTATTTAGTCCAAAATTTGTATGACCTGTAGGCTTGAACTCTTAAGCGCACATCTTTTAACATTTCTAATGCCTGCCTTAAAAAAATACAATGAAACTTTGGAAGACAAGTTTTGTTAAAAAAATTTGTCATTTAAAAAATCAATTAAAATTTAATTGTAATCAAGGGACTGACCGTCACGCGAGTCGGCCAATTTCATATGCGTTCTTCTTTCTTTTCAATTTCATATCATAGAGAAAAATTATTTCATGATGACGGCCAAGTGAAAAGCTGTGTAGCTAGATCTACGAAAATGTGTTTTATCAACATATGTGTTAGACACCATAATTGATAAAAATTTGGCTTAACTGTCGTTTTTCTTCCCGAAAAGCTTTCAGCGTCCGGTATTCTTCGCGTGGGGTGACGGCACGTGAGGACTTGCGTGACATGCAACTGGTGCTGGCGCAGAGAATGGACGGGAAAATCGGAAATGATGATAATGAATTAAACTGACGTAATTTTATGTTGAGCAAAATTTTCATTGGATATATTTAAATTGATATGTGTTGACGCGAATATATTCAGTTTTTTCTCGCGGCAGTCACGGCTAATCTTAAAATTCTCTTTCTTTGTGAGGAAGAGTTGAGAGGAAGAAATTATAAGGAAATGTGTATGAATTGCAGTCTAAGCGAAGGGATGGTTGCTGAGAGATCGTTCTTTATTTTGCGCCTGACCAACAGACTTAGGTGCCTACGTTCTCAATGCATCTTACGCAATTTTGAGCCTTAAGTAGTTCTTAGAGACATATTCGGCAAATCTAAAAGTCAAAAATCTCTTAGGAATTGTCTGTGAAACAAGCCCCAGATCTAGATCCATGATGACTTTTTCGCACACCAAAGATACTTTGAATTCACTACTATTACAGATACAAATTATGTGAGCCATCGACAGTACAAAAATTGAGATTGTTTGCAATGCCGTGTCGCAGGCGCGAGACTGTGGCCAAACTCGCGAAGGGCGGAGCCTAACGTCCGTGGGATAGAGCCGAGCGCCCCCCGAGGGGCGGAGCTTAACCCCCGAGGGGCGGAGCTTAACCCCTCACTGACCACCGAGGAAATCCTCGCCCACCTCCAGCACCACATCGGGCTCGGGGGGCGCGCAGGAGGGACAAACAACGAGGGGGGCAGCGGGGACTCTGGGCCCCCCCCAAGGGGTGCGGAGAGGAAGGAGGGGAGGCGCGGGGGTGAGGGGGGAAGGGAGAGAAGGGAGGGAGTGGTGGAGGGAGCGAGGGGGGGCAGGGGAGGGGAATCGTCACGCTCGGCTGCGATGGGAGCGGCGAATCAGAGCTGTGAGTGGAATCCAAGTGGTTGGATCATTTTTTATTCTTTTTCTGTTTGTTGCTGTCTGTGGATTTATTAAATTGTTAGGGATATTTGCTTGGGATTTGTTCATGTGTTACAGTTGATTGGGACATTTACTTGCTAACGGAACTTTTGACTGCTGACAAATTTTGTCAATGAGGCAATGGAATGCGTGTAGGGGTCAGTGATGTTTGAAATTTATTATATTTGTGTGAGATATTGTGGTGGTTGAGGTCAGCTCAAAAATCAGTGTTGGCCTCTTGGCTAGAAATATTGACGAAGGATATTTGCTTGGGATTTTTGGATGTGGTAGAGTTTAATGTACTTGCTAGCCAGACTTAAATGCTGAAAAATTTGTCAATGAGGCAACGCTAATACAATTTGCAGACATAATTGTGTACACGGTAGAAAGACTAAAGAAGATTCTGTAAGATTAGCCGTAATATCGGTTACAATTGCATTTTGCTTCATAAATCACTATTTATTGTTAGTGACTCGTGACTCTAAAATCGCTACCAAAAGTCGCTCGAGGAAGGCGATTCACGTGGACATCGTGGCTCGAAGCCTGAGGGAGTATTTTGAGCGCCGTAGGGTCGTGCCCTTGTCTGCCGGGGAACTTTACGGTATACATATGGAGTCATGTGCATGGTAGTGATGCTACATTTAACACAAGTGCTTCACTTGAATGTATGTCTTATGGTCTAATTCACGAACGAAAAACAATCTCTCAGTACTACTTAGATTTACTGAGCTTCAGAATGTGGCTTGATGAGTCAAGGGCTGAAGTCAAAGTTAACGTAGCTAGGCATGCTATGGCTTATTTATGGCTATGTTATTGACTGATCAAGCTGCGTTCTGTGGCCAGCACGTGGACTGACAGTTTTACTTTGAACATCGTTTCATGAATTTGACCATAGTTATTTGTCTTTCTGTGGGATGCTGGCAATAATAATGATTAAATTTTGTTTTTAGAGTTAGAATCATTTGTCACAGTTGGCAAACTTACAGCTGGTATATTATTATGCCAATGATGGTTAATACACCACACCGTAATATGTGATACGCTGCCTGAATACCGACGCTATAACATTTTGAGGACTAGCCGATTTTTAAAGTTCATGAATTGAAGGCATTTTGACGTAGTTAACTAAAAAATAAGGTATTGTTGAATTTGGGACTGCTTTAGAATTCTTGTTCAGTGCTTCGGTGGCTGCTGTTTTCACGTGTAGACAACGCTTTTGGTTGACAAGTTGGGCCGACAGTTTAATTCTGCTTCTAATCATGTAAACGCATATCTTTATCGGAAGATTACATACTTATAGGCGATGCACATACTGGTCGAAGATCTAAAATATGCTTAAATAACAGTATCATAATCGGTTGAATTTTTATGTCATTTTTGTTGTACATGTGATGTTTGGCATAGTATAATGCGATCATTTCGACTTTAGGATATAGCAAATACTGAATGATTACATTACACCTACACAAGCTATATATAAAATGCTTTGTGACCAGATGCTTCTAGATCAGTTTGTGTGACCAGATGACAACGGATACTTGTGTTACCAGATCTATGATTCTAGATCTGTTTGTTGGACCAGATGATTGAGGATCTGTTGTTGTGACCAGATGATTCTAGATCTGTTTGTTTGACCAGATGATTGAGGATGTGTTGTTGTGACCAGATGATTGTAGATCCGTTTGCGTGACCCAAGGATCTATTGTTATTTGTATGATCAGATGATTGTACATCTATTAAATTGACCAGATGATTGTTGATTTACTGGTGTGACCAGATGATGGTAGATCTGCTCGAGTGACCCGATGATTTTGGATCTATTTGTGTGAATAGATGATAGTACATTTATTAATGTGACCAGATGATTGTTGATCTGTCGGTGTGACCAGATGGTCAAGATACTGTTTATCCTCCGATGGCGCTCGCTGACTTCCAACCCCAGTTCTCCTTGGAGGACTATCTGGACAAGGGATCGAGATTTAAGCCGACGCGTACATCGGATGCCCGATCGAAGGCTGCTGCGTAAGCCATGATGCTTTTTTACAATTCAGATGCGATCGTTAACAGTTATTTGTAGATTAATAATAAAAAATGGGGTTGACGCTTGTAATTGTCCGTCAAATTCTTGTTATAAATTGTATAATATATTATAAATACCTTTGTACGGAACAGAACTGTTCGGTACAGAACAGTTCAGAACAGTTCAGTTCAGATCAGCCTGTTATAAATGTCATTGAAAAAAGTACAAATTGTATTGCATGAGGTATTGATTATTAAGTAGGCATATAGCCTACGGACAAACTGAAACAGTTTACCAAATTGCTCCGTTTCCGCCGCCGTTTTAAAAACGAAATTTGAATCGGAAAAGAAATTTATTGCGTGCCCCATTGCCCCTGCTCTGCAGGACTCAGAAAGGTGGTGAACAGTCGGAAGACTCGGATAGAGGCGGCAGTGACTTGGACGGCAGCCTGCTGGAGGCGCTGGGTATGGCCGCCGCTGCAGCGGCAACAAGCTGTCCCAGCGCCAACGACAGCAAGGATAAAGGTCGACTCTTAGTTTTTAGTTCTTTTGGTTGGTTAATTAATTGATTATGGAGTGTCATGTCATGACTTGAATTAAAATTTGATAAACTAATTTAAATTAATTGAATTGAGATAATTGATTAATGGCAATTTATTGTGATTTTTGTGCAATTTTTAGTGTAAAAAAAGGTGGAAACAAATGAGTGAAAGCAGTGAAAGCTTTGCTGTAATTTCAGCGGTAACGGAGCGGATCTGGTGATCTTTGCGAAATGGTTAGTAGAAATTGAGTATGCTGTGTCGAAAATTGGGTTGAAGTGAAAGAATTTCTCAAAATGTTTTCAACAATTTTGAAAAGAAAAGATCGGCGATTATATGCCTGTAGCCTTTGCCTGTGAGCACAAGGTTGAGAGTGCATATCGCCCTTGAGATGGTTTCGGTCACAACAGGGCGTTTCATAAGTTGTTTTGATCAAAAACGATTAGAATAAGATTAGATAAAATTTAATTGCCTTTGGAGGATAATTCTATTACTTAGGACTGGATGGATCAGATCAGAATGCTTTACAAACGAGTTGTTTTTTTCCAGCAGCTTCCGCCTGGACGGTGAACTTCTCCAGACCGGCTGCGGTGTTGGGCACGGCTCCGCGCGGCAGCCTGGAGAACGTGTCTCCCCTTGTTCTTTCAACCCCGCTCTTGCCACTTAAGTTTGCGCCACCGCCGACCACTGTGCCGCTGCACACTGTGCAAGCATCCACTGCACCGCCGCATATTGTGCAGACAGCCACTGCACTGCCGCAAACTATAAAGCCATCCACTGCACCACTGCTGCACACTATGAAGCCATCCTCTGCACTGCCGCAATCATCCACTGCAGACACCATCGCTGCGCCTTCCACTTTCGCTGTAGGGGATGCATTGAGTGGAGAAGTGGCGGCTGCTGCTGGTGCACCGAGTGGCGGGGTGGACGGCAGCGAAGTGGCGACAGCAGCGGAGGGCACGTCGGGCCCTAGTGACAGGTAACAACTGAATGTTCTATGTAGATTACACTAGCCAACTTTTATTAGATTATTTAGTTTTAGTATGCAGCTAAGCCTGATAATATGTGAAATGCATGAACGAATACTGTCACATTTATGATATAGCGACAGTGCTCGGCCTGGATGTTTCAAAAAATTCACCACTTTGGTGCCAAAATGTGCATTTGTTGCCACCTACAAGTTTTTCCACCAAATGCTTTTCGATTTTTTTTTTTTGCAAGGTGATATATTTGCGGACAAACTACTGCTCAAACTAAGCAACCTAGCGTAGCAACTTAGCCAATGGACTTTACTGAATTACTTAATCAGAAATTGGCATATATTAGTGAACACAACTCAATTTAGTATTGCGGGAAAAATCGGTTGAAAAAAATTCACCGACGTCTTTCGCCGATCATAAATAAAATTCTTTACTTCTGATTTCTTTCGCCATTTGACGAATTTGGCTCTGTCCAGGCCGAGCCCTGTGTAGCGATGAAAGCTGACTAGAAATGTTTTAATAGCTATATGAAGTTTAAGCTTGGTTCAGTTCATTTTATGAAACTACTGCTGTAGTGTAGAATTTGCTTTAGTTTGTAGAATTTTTGAATTTAGAAGTCGTGAATCCTTTTTGACAATTTTTTATTTCGATATTTAATTATCTGCCCTTTTTAATTCAGCTTGTGTAATAGGAAGAAACTGCTTCGTTTTAGTGTTTTGATTTATGCTCAAAATTTTCTGTTTAAGTTTTAAGTATTGAATGCGGAATTAAATTTCATACGTTTTTGCTGAATGCGCTAATTGCCTGGTTGTGCTGCATTCATTTCAAATGTGCGAATTATTCATTTATTTAGTGTCATCTATATTTGAGTCAGATAATCACGAATTCACGTGTAAATTGGCTTCTGCGTTGGTTTATAATCTTATTTTAACTACTTGCTACTGAAGAAACATTTTATATTCTTCTGTCGTTTTGGCATTCCACAGGCCAAAAGACGATGCGGAGTCTATCCCACGTTCAAGTTTCAAGTCCTAGGCAACTTCTGCAGCATTAGCGCACTGCATATGAACATCTGCAACGGTCGTACAAGTTTGTGGTGTTACGATCACTGAGAGCAAAGTGGAGCAAGTTTGTTTGGTTTGATAGTATCACTCCAGCTCCTTAGGCTGATTTTAGATAAGACTTCTGTGTTTGCCGTGCATCTGAATGTGTAAGACATCCTTTCCACAAGGCATACTTTACATGCAAAATTGCATGCAATTTTGCATGCATGGAATCACAGCTAGTTTTCATGTGCACATGCAACTGTGATGAACAAAGATTTGATGACCGTTGTCATGACAACGATTTCCTTAACTGGGTTTCATGCACGGCTTGTTCCTTAACTGGGTTTCATGCATGGCTTGCATGAAACCCAGTTAAGGACATTTTACA
The DNA here is from genome assembly GCA_034695025.1 of Chamaedrilus cognettii. Lineage (NCBI taxonomy): Eukaryota > Metazoa > Annelida > Clitellata > Enchytraeida > Enchytraeidae > Chamaedrilus > Chamaedrilus cognettii. Next base: position 3,414 of record JAQIWG010006289.1, on the reverse strand, counting down.
TTATAATTTTGTTAACATGGTTGCACGCAGAATTGCATACAAAATTGTATGTAAAATTGCATGCAAAATATCCACCGTGGAATGAGACCCTAAATCTTTCGCGCACTTATATCCAGTTATATTTGATTTCTTTTTCAATGTTATTTTTTACAACATCTGAGTTATTGCGAGTCGTGATTTGGCGCCGTTTCTTGATTTTATATATTTTGACACGAATTAAATTGTCTTTTCTGACGCAAACGGACTGAACACCGTGAACATTTAAAAGTACATGAAAAGGGGGGAGTGATGGGTCTCTTTTCTTCATAAAGCGTTAGGACTAAGGTTGGATTGCATAGACGTACCTTAGTTTTTACATCCATGGCTTAGAAAGAGAGTAGCCCCTCACTGCCATTCGAAAACACTTTACAGTTATAAATTTTGGTACCTTCAGTTATTTCCTATTAAACTCTCATACGTTTAGGGATGATTGTTTTCTATTATTGTATGTATTGCCAAGAAGTTGGAAAAACCGACTCCGGACGTGAGGACTTTCAGTGACAACATAAAGTTATTTTTCTCGATTTTGTATATCAATAAAAATTCACTAAGCAGGCTGCTGTTTTGAGTGCAGGTACGGGCTACTGTTTAATTCTCTTTCTAAGCCAGGACAGAAGTCAAGAAAAACTAAGATACGTCTCTGATATCTAGCATAAATTTATTGGTAATGACTAGTCTGCTTTAAACTGGTTTTTTATTTATTGGCAGTCGCCGTTTCTTACTATTTCAGTCCTTAAAGGACTATTTACTTTGATTGATCGGTAGAAATGTTTGATTATAATTATCTGTGAATGAGTTGAATGCTAGGTCACAAAGTAGTTGTTCCTTTTTCTTATTTTGCAACGATGCTCGAGCATTTGAAGTGCCTGATTTCGTTGTCAATGCCATTTCACTGTTAGCCTACATAAATTATAAACATGGACAATTTCTAGGAAGCCACGCATCACGGAATCAATATGTAAATGGTGAATTTTAATTTGACTATAAGGCCGAGCTAGACTTTGTGTATTAGTTGTTTTAATGCTGTTTTAGCTACACCTCAAAACACTAAAAGCGCCCGCACACCTTTCGGTGAAAACGAAGAAAGTTTAGTTGTTAAGGACAATAGTCCGCAGAGAACTCTTCGAGCCGCCGACTGATTGCGGTCGTTTGTCTTGACGCACAGACCTGACGTCATGATCCCTAACGACAAAGGCTGCATGCAGCATTCTTTTTGTTAAGGTCATAGTGACCTTAAGGACGGCGACTGACGTTCGTTGACCGACAGCGCGCACACCTAGTGGTCCCGTGTCTATCTATCCAAACGAACGCCATGGTGAACTTCCTTTGTTTTGACCGAAAGGTGTGCGGGCACTATTAACTGTAAAATCTTTGCAGCTACGTCAGTAGTCTATGAAAGGGTGAAGCAAATAATAATTTGTCTGTGTATACATTCCTTGTATTATGTTGGTTTGACGCTGCATTGTAAAACTAAATAATTTCATTTCAATTGTATCAGTATGTTACTGTGTAAGAATTTTTTAGACGTCAAGCAATGTGACCAGATAACCCATGTCGTGAAAGTGTTAAAACTCAGAGCGTTGTGATAATAAAGTGTAGCGTTTGGTTCTAGCGATAATCGTTTTAGTTTTAATTCAGAATTTCTGACACGTTAATTGTAGAGCTTGATAATTTTGCTGACAATTAAAGTCTTTTTCTATCTTGACCCGGATTAGATGTTTTGTTTTATCTAAGCAATCTGTGAGGTTTTTGCTATTTTAGTCAAAATTTGTGAACATTGAGTCCGGTGGTCCAGCCAATCACAACACTACTCACGTCTGCAGGCTAAAAATTGATCAGCTAAAAATAAAATTTAAGGGTAGGGTTTAGGGTTAGAGCCTCGTTAGGGTTAGCAAGTTAGGGTTAGAGCTAGGGTAGATTTAGGGGCAGTGCTCTGTTTGAGCCGGAACGCGCTGGAAGAGTTCCGGCACCTCATAAGGAGGCAGAACGGTGTTCCGTTTCCTTGGGCTGCTAGGTAGGTGGAATGGTGTTCCGGCGCAGGCGGAACACAGTTCTGCCACCACTCTCAGAGACTCAGAGCAATCTTAGGCCTAGTCATGACAGTGTGTCAAAAAGTAAAAAAAGTTTTGGAGAGTGCTTTTTGAGAGTATTTATGGGTGTGATTGGTTTCTTTGATATTGGACATAGGTGCTGAGCGTTAGATAGAGGTACTTTTTTTGTGGAAAGTTTCCGTTTGCCCCCCCTCTTCTTCCAAAAACCAGGCGGAACGGCGTTCTGGCACCTCGCAGTGACCAAAACCTCCTACCCAGCAACCATAGAGAGCGTTCCGCCACCTCAGAGTTTTAAAAAAGAGCTCTGGTTAGGGGTTAGGTATTTTGAATTATGAGCTAGTGTGGGCGTGGCCTAACACCAGACTCAACGTTGACTGGACCCGCTTGTGAAAGTTGCACCTGTGTGATTTCTGTCAAAATATCTTAGGTAAAGCTTATGATTATCTTACGCAAAGTTTCATTTGATAGCTGTGCTTTCTAGTTCAATCTTGAGAAGAAAAATATATTCATTACTCCTCATAGTATTTATATTAATAATAGATTAAATTTGATTGATTTGTTATGTTTTCATGATTCAAGTCGTTAATAAAATATGAATGCTGTAGAAAAGCAATCTGTTTGAACTCAGAGGTTTGAATGGTTATTGGTGCGGACGCAGAAATAGGCCAAATTTTTTTTAATGCCCACACTTCAAAAATTATGTAACAATGTTTTCCAAATAAAATTTATGTTTGAAGATGCACCTCACAGGTCACAATGAAGACATAGTAGATGTGTATTATTGTAGGATTGAAAGCGGGTTGAAGTTGCTTTTAAATCGGCTGGGTTGATATTTTTTGACCTCAAAATATTTTGCGTTAAGTTTGCATGAACGGCAAAAAAATATTTGTTGAAAATTTATAACTTCCATAATATTCTAGGATCAGAAACACGATTGACTTCAATAATAGGCTATGTATAAATCATGCGCTAAGTGTAGGTCATAGTTAGAATGTCACTCAGCAGTGGAGGTCATAGTTAGAATGTAGACGTTTCAGAAATTCACTCTTGTAACCAACACAGGTTGGTAGGCAAGCGCTTGGCTCAACAAAATCTTGCTGGTTAACGAAATATCGAAAATACAATCTGCGTGAGGTAGGGGTGATAGGTATGAAACTCAACCAAGCCATAGTATCTAGATAGGGTAGATGTAGATATGCTTTCGACTTATTTTTAATCAAGCAGGCTGTTTCACCTTTCGCAGGCTTGGTCGTCCTTCGGCAGGCTCACCTGTGTTAAATTCCCTATCTCCGACAACAGGTAGCTAGCTACCTGTGTTCAAGAT
>JAQIWG010006288.1:0-13457 GCA_034695025.1 Chamaedrilus cognettii | reverse complement strand
CAGGATTATTTGAATTACTCTCCAATATTGGCGAGTTATTTGAATATCTCGGATCTACTTTGCAGATCTGATTGGATCGTGACGTCATTTTTGTTCTGTGGCAATATAAAACCAAACAGCTCTCGATTGAGCAACTGGGGCCATATCGGTTAGTAATCGATCATTGATTAAGTGATCAATTGCTAAGGTGTATCCCTGCTCCAACTAAAAGAGGCGCAGTGCAATTGCTCAGCCTCTCAAAACCGCCTTTTAAGGTCAATGCCACCATATACGATTTTCACACGTAATGCTACGCCTGTTTGTATAGGCGTTATTTGCATCTAGTCTTCATTTTTAGCGTATAGCGCCTGCTATACTTAATCGCAATGTATGTTCATTCACTGCATTGCGATTTATCAATCGATTTTGCTATTCCAACATCATATACGATGGATGCGTATATGATGTTAGAAAAGCAAAAGCGATTGATAAATTGCTTGATTGGTATATCCCCCCCCCCCTCCCTCCCCCCGGTTGAAAGTGCTTAACATTGAATTTGTCGCAACGTTGCCACTTAACGTTGCCACGTCTTAACTCCAATTTCTCATGCCCTACGCGCTCCAGGTTCCTCAGTGACGCAGAGAAGAAGCCGTTTATCGTCGAGGCGGAGCGCCTCCGCGACCAGCACAAGCGCGACCACCCCGACTACCGCTACCAGCCGCGCCGGCGCAAGCCCTCCGTCCCCCAGGGGGGCTCCAAGCCCCCTGCCCCTCAGGGACGCTTGAAGGCTACGCCCCCTCAGAGTGGATCCGTGGCCGCGCCCCCTCAGGGTGGATCCTTGGTGACGCCCCTTCCGGGTGGATCCTTGGTGACGCCTTTTCTGGGTGGGTTCTTCGTCACGTCTCCCCTGGGCGACTCGAAGGCCACGCCCCCTCAGGGCGGATCCTTTGCCACGCCCCCTCAGGGTGGGTCCTTGACCACACCTCCCCAGGGCGGTTCCATTGCAAAGGCTCCGAGGATATCAAAAGTCTCGGCTTCCATCCAGGCGGTGTCCAAAACAACGGTGAACACTCAGGCTGACTTGAACGTCGCAGCGATCGCCCAGGATATTTCTACGGCGATGGGTACTGGTGCGATCAATGTTGTGATCAAGGCATCGATTGATGAAGAAGGTGGGTACGTCGCTGCTGTTGCAGATCTAGTGGATATCCCATTAGCCGCTAAAACTGGAAAGGAATCGAGCGAGCAGAGTGACACGATCCAGATGAGTCGCGGCATGGGGCAGATAGAATATATTCCCGAGGGGATCTGTGGAGAAAGTGTGTCAGCAGGGGGCACGTTGGGAGAATTACAACAGATTCAGGGGATGGAAGGAGGGGTGGGTGGTTGTGTTGGGGGGAGGTTTATAAGGGGGGAGCAGCAGCATCAACAGCAGCAGCATCAGAGGCTGCTTTCAGCAGAGATGGGGGGAAAATCTAGAGCGACATCAAGCAGGTAAAGAGTTGCACTGAAATTAAAGCATTGTAATTTAACATTTCCTTCATTACATATAAATTACAGAACGTATCTGGTAAATGAAGATTTGTCAATAATATACTATTTACAAGGGTTATGATAGAAATATGAAAAGTGTATAAAAAATGATAAAAAACATACAAAATGCCGCCATCAATACAAAAGTAGAACAGTTAGAATCAAACTTGATTACCATCGTAAAAATTGATCAAAGTTACATTGGAAGTAAAAAAGTTTAAATTAATGTTGTATACTCGTGATTTGTGATAACAGTAATTATAATTTGTAATAGATTGACGAACTAATTTTTAAAACTTGACTTTTTTCTTGGTAAAAAAATCAGCGTTAAATGAATTAATATTCGTAAAATCTGCATTTATTTCAGTTAATAATATTGTTTGGTTGTAGCCACAGCTATTCCTGAAAATGTCACGATAAAATTTTGACAAGTGTTTGACTGCATAATTATAATAGGGCTATATTATAATTATACCAACTCATAGTGTACTAAAAAAAATTTATGTGCATAATCCGATATTTCTTAAATTTACTGTATTTTGCAGATCAAGCCATGGTGCAACACAGCGCGTGCTCCACGCTCCCTACCCTCTCAAAGCTCCCTCTCAACTGCTCGGAGTACAATCTAACCCCTTCCCCGCTTCAGATAACCCCCTCTCCGCTCATCTTTGGGGCATGCATCCACAACCCAACACCACAATCACCCTCCCTACGATCTACCCCTCTCAAATTTTCAACGTCCAATCAGCAGTCGCCGCTGAATGTGCCGCATATGCGCCGCAGCGTGCCGGCGTGGGATCTAATGGCTACGCTGCAAACCGTGACGTCACGGAAAATTACGTAAATTCAAATTCGCAAGGAGCCTATGACGTCAGATACGAGCTGAAACGCGACGACGGTGATTTTCACTTGGCTTGTCCTTCCGCTACTCGGCAGGGTTTGGTTGAATATTTGGGGGTCATGGAATCACGCAAGGACTTATACCCCAAGCTCAATTCGGGGGACAACCGTGTACGTGGTGGTCAAAAAACGAAAGTTTTGGCCACAAAGCAGGAATCCTTCTATTCACCACAAAAACTAGCCATGTTGGATGGAAATCATGCAGCAGGTTATGTGTCCGACACCAATGCATACTGGCCGAACTACGGATACTTCAACAACGGACATTTTGTGATGAACTCACTTGGCACCTACGACGCAAATCGACCAAGTTTTGGTGCATGCGACAATGGAGTTATCAACACCAACCTATCCAATCACTGCACTGCAAGTTTTGCTTCTGGTCTCCACGGCTACGAGGACCAATCTTGCTCGAGTCACTTTAATATTTCAACGCCCGTTGCGACTCAGCTAGCGGATCACAAGGGGTTGAATGCTTGGCAACCGTACCACGGCGATGCGAAGCAAGCCGAGCAAAGTCACGATCTGTTTTCGACCCAGTTGAACCGTCACAGGTCCCTGAATGCTTCGTATTTCAACCAGTTCCAACTGAGCCAGCCTGTTGGCGTTCCAAGCGGCTTCGATTTTACCAAGGCGGACTGCAGCCAGCCGGGTATTGAAACGACCGTAAGCCCAGACCACGTTGGAATTGCTATAAGTTCCGCGCAGTCTCATGCTGTAGGATATTACTGTGGTCCTCAGCCCTCTACAGTGCTTTCCCACAAAATCCGTGACGCCTGGAATGCGACCACAAATTCGCGCTCTTACGAGAATTACCTCTCTACCACTGAGAGCATGACGTCATATGATTCATATGACGTCACTTGGAAAACGGGGCAAGAAGTGCAAGTCGACGATGACGTCATAAGCTCTGCAGCGATTGATCGGATTCAGATGCCGGAGTCACAAACTGGTGACCAATCAGAGACAAAGACATCTCCTGCGAAAATTCAATCAAACGAAGTTCAGATGGAAACTGAACGGTCTTCCATGGAAAATGCCAGCTCTACCCAGCAACCTGTAGTGGATGACGAATCAAACTCGCTGAATTGCACGTTTGAAGCTAGATCTAGGGCTGAGTTTAAGAATTCCCCTTCAGCCTCAGTCAACGCGAATTCCACGATAGATTTTTCCCCAGCACACTACACAGTTCACACGCCAAAGCTCTCTTATGCTTGCGGTGAGGAGGCGCAGAACGCGGCCAAATCCTTGCAGCTGTTGAATTCCACGTTTGAAGCTAGATCTAGGGCGGAGATGAATTCCCCTTCAGCGTCAGTACAAGTGCATTCCACTGTGGATTTTCCTCAAACTGACTACACCATCCACACGCCAAAGCTATCTTACGCTTGCAGCGAGGAAGCAAAGAACGCCGCCAGATCGCTGCAACAGCAGATCTGGAGTCCAAACAATCCGAATGGTTCGTTCCTCGCTTCCACGCCGCTTCCAGATCGAAGAAGCCAAGCCCCTCTCAGGATATCCGAAGCCTTACCTAACCAGTCAGGGATTCGCGCGCAATCCGCCCGCTTTTTCAAAACGTTGGCAAATTCTTCAAACTCTACGCCTTCCACGACCAGTGGGAAAAGTGATTGCACCGCGGAGCAGAGTCCTAGAAGAAGGAATCTCAACTGGTCTCTCGATGCTTCGCAATGTGACGTCACATCCAATGGCAGAACCCAGCAAGAAATGGCTGCAGCGCTGACGTCATGCAATGAACATGGGCATGGTGACGTCATACCAAATTCAATGGGTCCACAGAACTCAGTCCTGACGTCAACCTGCTATTCCGATGCCACTAGTTGCCCGATGGAAATACGACAGCACTGCATGACGTCATCACGTTCAGATGTCGTCACCAACGATTGCAGCATGGAAGCGCAGCGACCTTACGTGACGTCACATTTGGGCGAAACCTCTTGCGCTAGTGACGTCATCCCTCGGTCGGTCTCAGAAGCGCTGCTGCAGCCTTGTACTACGTCATACGGTCAGATCGATGACGTCAGCGATTACGGCCAATCGCGTGCTGTGACGTCACGCGACACAAGCGACGGTTTTTTCCCGGCGTATGCGTGCAATAATTGCCTTTCGCTAGGGGGCGTCGAGTGTAGGCCTCTGTACAGCGAGGAATACGAACGTGCCGCTAGCCAGGCTGTGAGCGGTTATCAACTCCCATTCGGGTACCTGGGGGATGCATTGCAGTATGCTGGTGGGATTTAATTAGCACTGACTGAGTGGATTAACTTAGTAACAGGAGTAACAATTTCATGACTTATGCCTAGTGTTTTATATTTGAAATAATACGAGTACAATTTGAAATAATGCGAGTACAATTTGAAATAATGCGAGCATAATTTGAAATAATGCGAGTACAATTTGAAATAATGCGAGTACAATTTGAAATAATGCGAGTACAATTTGAAATAATGCGAGTAAAATTTGAAATAATGCGAGTACAATTTGAAATAACGCGAGTACAATTTGAAATAATGCGAGTACAATTTGAAATAATGCGAGTACAATTCGCATCCATGTGTTATTTCTAGAGTATAATTTAAAAGTTGCATGAGTTTCGAGGAAGCTTATTATTGGAATTTGCTAGACTTCATAGCAATATTTTGTTATTTGAAGATAAGCATAGTGCCTGCAGTGTATATTCATACTGTGCAATGATGTTATAATACTGACTAAGTGTTATAACATGTGAAAATACTTTAAGTACAATGAAATGTTATACTACGTATTAAGTATTGTAAAATTATTGCACATTATGAATGAAGAGAAATACTTATACAAATCTCTGAGTTCGTAGTCTGAAAGTTGAATATTTTTATCGTATTATACGATGTCATGGTCAAGTCGCACGATGCAGTTTCTGTTTTTTTAAAGTGTTTGCCTAATAGCCTTTAAAAATATTTTAAGTTTTTATCTCATGAATTTAAGATCAACGCTCATTTTTGTGGTGTATATGTTTATATTTGATTTATAGTTATGATCGCATAAAGTCTATTCTTGTAACTTGCCTTTGAATGTGACTGTAGCTTACTCGTGTATGTAGGCTAATTCTGTTATTGCTTTCCTGTTTTAACTGTATCTTTGTCATTTTGCTTGCATTGCTTATTTGCTTCCATCGTCTGACAAATGAAAAGTTCTTATATATAGTTTTGGACATAGTAATTAGAATATAGTACTGCGAATGGATGGTCTATGTTTGTATTATGTTGTTCATAATTACCGCCATCTTGGCATTGAAGGTCAAGGTTAAGGTCTTAGCAGTTGCCCAGCTTAGATCACCTATCAAATTTATGCATGGACATCTTGGAAGATATAAACTATGACGTCACTATTGAAAAATATAATCTTGGGAGACTCCATAGTGATAGATCTGGATCTAGTTAATTCTTCTATAATGCGAAAAACAGGAAACAGAATTTGTTTTACCAAAGATCTTTGAAAAATTAATAATAAAAATAATTCATTCGTTCTACTCGGATTCTCTCTAAACTCAGGTTTTGGATAGTGCAATGATTTTTATTTTCTTTTGTGTCCCATGTCGCACCCTATAGAATATAGATGTGTCTTCATGTATCTAATGTAACAAGAATTAATTTCTTATATTTTTCTGAAATTCACCGTGTCCTATAATTAAAAGCTCCAGAAGCGGCTAGCGGCGGCGATAGCCCTGTGCACGTCAACGTTTGATTGGTTGCTTGATTGATTGCGCAACTGTCAATCACTGCGCGAGAAGATTTATTTCGTTTCCAAATTAGGGTTGGGCCCCCGTTAGGATTATCAAGTTAGGGTTAGGACTGAGTTAGGGTCAAGGTTTGGGTTAGGATTAGGGTTGGGATTTAAGGTTAGTCAAGATTATGAGTTACATTTGAAGTGGGCGTGGTACGTGCACAGGGTTTACTCCGCCGTTAGACTGTTATAAAGCATCGACTAATTTCTTTAATAGACTAGATAGGCTATCGCTTCATAACAGATACTACAGCAAGCGTTGTCAACGACATTTTAACTGTATTACAATAATGAATTCTTTATATTTAAACCAATTTTTAATTTCATCAAGCGGAAAAAAGACATTGCAATGGGTAGGTGACTGTAGGCCCTGGTCAAAGTTGACCTACAGATATTCGAAACACGTGTAGCAAGGTTCAAAATCCAACTGGTGGACTAAACTGCTCTATTTGTGCTACATCAAAATTTTTTGAGAAAAATTGTCTTCTATGTTCTAATTTGGTAATTTTTGTTGCGATGAGAAGAATTTACTAAATTTAGCTCGAAAGCTCTGAAAGTTTATCAACTTGTCAGTTGCGCATAGAAATTAACAGTGGCTTGACAGTTTTATAAAACACAATCTAATATGAATATGCACAGAGAACGGAATAATGGACCTAATTGTCAAGCCTCATGACTCCATCAGCGTATCTAGGCCTATCTACGGGCCTACTGCATACTTTTTACATCTACAAGTGCACACCTGTGCAGGGGCCTACGTGGCATGTGTTGATTGTACTGTGTTTGGATTAAGCACATATAGGCCTTTTGTTTTTTTACCCCCGAGCATTGAGGCCAAAACATTGACGCTAAAAGATGCATCGACCCCCAACGCCCCGGCGACTTTGATCTCTGCCTTGCACCGAGGGTTTTTTATTCGAACACACTTACGTCTCGAATCCGCTCGCAAGGGCCAGCATGCATTGAAGTCCTCCTACGGCCTCTACGGCCTCCTTTCCACGATGCATATTTTGCATGCAATTTTGCATGCAACCATATTAAAAAAATTACAATGTAAAATGTTCGTTGTCATCACAACGGTTTCCTTGACTGGGTTTCATGCACGGCTTGTTCCATAATTGAGTTGCATGCACGGCTTGCATGAAACCCAGTTAAAGATATTTTACACAGTAATTTTCTTAACATGGTTGCATGCTAAATTGCATGCTAAATGTGTACAGTGGAAAGAGACCCTGCTAAAGTGTTTACAGTTGCACGGTTGAGTAATATAGGTCTACTTTGATCTGCGGCCCATGCACCTACAGGCAAACACGTGCCGCTGCACTATGATCTCGCGAGACCGTGGGGTGTCACACTTGAAGCTGAGCTCCCCTTGATCGAGGCTGACAATCATAACATCTCATCGGGACAGTTTATAGTTTAAGAACCGCGTGTAGTAACAAAGACTTACTGTCCGGTTCTGTGCAAGGGAGCCGACATCGGCACAAAACCGTTCCCTCCTCTTTAGTCGCCTTCTACGACTCGCCCGGGGAGCTCTGGGCTGCAGGCGAATTCTTGTCCCCGGCCTCGAGGGGATCCATCTCGCCGGCATCAGCAAGCGCAATAAATTCATAGTTATGAAAGCATAACATTTGTAAAACAATAGGAGGCAATTACTGCCTTCAGAATTCAGCATAGTGGCTATACGGCGTACACGCCTTTGTACCGCTGCTCATGCTGAGTTAACAGCTGTTGGAAGGTTTGCTTCGTGCATCCGTATTGCAGCCCAGATGTGTTATTATCCAGCTATTCGCATGATGGCAGTGCGATCTTGTATTGTAACGAAATTAATTTTACTTTATTATAATTTATTGCACTGCAAGCTTCTGAAGCCGTGCGAATCAGGCTATGGCGGGGGGAGTATGGCCTCTATGATTCTCTCCCTCTTTGGGCCGGTACATGTATCGTATGATTACAAGTAGTAAAGCAGAGTTGGGCCTGTCATAGTTCAGGTTCAGTCAACTGCAGTGCCTCGGGGCCAAACGAAAGAATTGTTGGTTACAATCAGGGATAGTTTGTTTGGCCTATTACAACCTGAAGACGTTTTTACATTTTTCTTAGTCCCTAAGAGACCGCACCCAAACAATCTGAAACACTATAATGCCCCCCTCCCCCTCCCATTTGTTCCCGGTTAAGCAAATTTTGGCTGATGATCAATAAAGGAAGCAAAATAACCCCTATTCCCCGCCTTCAAAAAATTGTCTGGCGCCCCTGTACACGTTCGGACGAGCTGATCGATAGTGGATTGGCGGCCACCGCGGTCCAAGGCTCGTCTGCAACCGTCGATGGACGATAATTGGACCGACTCAAGCGCCATCCAGCGAATGCACTCGACAATCAAGTGCGCGAGCCTACAGATAGCCAGCGACTGCATGCCAAACATTTCCCACAGCAGAGCTTCCGGAAGATGGATGAGAACATAGACATTGCATGATTGTAGCCTACATGCAGATCTGTTCTCAGCGTTGATGGGTGAGACTATAAGCTACATTAAATTGTTTGGGGTCTGTAGCCTACACCAAGTTTGTAATTACACAAACAGGAATGTGGGGCGTAGGGGGGGGGGGGGGAGTTACAAACACATATCAAAACATGGTGGGAAACCGGCGGAGGTTTATAGGTCAGGAGCGTCCATCCCCCCTTGAGTAATGAATGAATGAAATGTAATCATTAATCATTATGTGTTTGCAGCGTAGGCTGAACAGTAGATGTTGCAGAAACACGCGGTTGCATCGTCAAGTAGGTCCACTCGTCAATGAAGAGAAAATCGACTGGCGGCTGGCTACTATGGTTTCTATTCTAGTCGCGCGGTCTGCACATTGACATACGAATATATCGGGTTTGCAGGGTCTGCAGGGTCTGCAGCATTGACGTGGTCTGCAGTGCGGGAAAATTATCGACTGGCTAGCTATCCGGTAGTCGAGCGGTCTGCAGAGAAGATTATCGACTGGCTAGCTATCCGGTAGTCGCGCGGTCTGTAGAGAAAATTATCGACTGGCTAGCTATCCGGTAGTCGCACCCTCTGTTCATTCCGCGCTACGCAAACCGGAAGCGTTTCCTCGCTGGAATGGATCGATAGTCACACTCGATGGAGGATGGGCGATTTAACTATTTGCAAGGAAAATCACTTGCGCCTAGAAGTGCAGAGAAATTGTAGATAGCGAACAGGCCAATCCATAAACTAACCCTAAGCTAGCCATCAATAACCCTAAAGTCTAAACTAACCCTAAACTAAATCGAAACTAATCCTAAACCAACCTTAAGCTTACCCTGAGCTCTACTAATCGTATAATACTATAGATTATACGATTATATGATTATACTAAGAAAAACTATTTGTACCGGTGCATGTATAAATAGAATGCTGCTGCAGGTTTTGCTGCTGTATAATACATTGTATATTTCATTACGTGCAATTCACAATTTGACCGCACATTTAGACGCAAAAATTTCCCTTAATCATTTAAAAAAAAGAAACGAACGTGTGCAATATATGAGTGTAGAATGTGTATTGAATGTATATGGAACGTGGAAAATTATTAATCACAAAAAAAGCAAAACTGAATAATTTGTTATTCATTCCCTCAGTCATGTCAGAAAAATTTGAGAGAATTGATATTATTACCCACCATCGCGAGTTAACCTCGAGTTTGCTCAATCGGCGGATTGAATGACGTCACACTAGGCACAGGAGATTGACAACGGTCATTTTCAACTCTCCGATTGACCAACTCGAAATTAACTCGCAATGGTGAATACCAATAAAAGAGAGTCTTTACGTCAACTTTCATTGCGTCCTAAAGCCTAAAGGCGACGATCAATGTAATAATTAGCATATTATTGATCCACTACTGAATTGGGCTATGGCTCTTTGATCGATGGAACTAAAGAACGGTGGAAGAATTGAATCGATTAGCTCGTATGGATTGAACTCGACGTCGTTTGAACGTTGAATGACTCGTTTCATGCGGAGTCATGGAGAGTCTGGTTCTATAGCCCCCTCGTTCGATCCATATCGATTTATCGTTGTCATTTTAATAGCATGAACCTGGCCTGGTCCATTATAGGTCGATCATCAATCAATGCAGCTCATATCACAGGCGTCGGTGTATGTATGGGAGGGGGGGGGGGGGGGGCTAACCATGCTATTCTCATCGGACAACGTCAATCAGTATCGGACAACTTCAATCAACATCGGACAACTTAAACCAGCATCGGACAACTTCAATCAGAGTCGGACAACTGTTTCCTGTCGTTCTGCACAAGGAAACATTTTCCCGGGGGTCATGAGTTCACTTAAGCCCCCTAAGTTTTGAAAGGCTGGAACCGCTAGTGAAGTCGGTGGCAGTCTGTGGCACCAGCGCAGTCCGGTGATACCATTGATCCAAGCGAAATAGCCATAGATTCTGGATTTCTTGGCAAAAAATTGAATGCATTTTTTGACAAAAATTTCGCCAGATCCAGTTTTAAAATGCACCACTAAAAAAATATCCCAGGATAGCCTATCTGGGGATTGCGTTAAAAATCAGATCCATACATCACCAAAATATCCACAAATCTAGTGACTATAGGCATATCTCTAGCAGTGGCATCACTGGTCCAGTCTTCCGTGGCATGCTTCTTGGCCCTCGCTATCTCTTTAACGCTGATGACGTCAACATCCTCGGCCGTAGGCCTGCAGCAGCCGCCGCAGCGCAGCACGCGCAAAACAGGCGAGCAAAACGGACAGCAGCTGCTGCGGCAAGCGTGAGAGCATCGGCAGCAGCGTAGCCACTGTGGTGTCATTCCGACCAAAATAGTACTATTTTTGAGGGTCGTGTGCTATTTTTGAGGCCATGATGCGCTATTTTTCCAAGAACAAACCCCAACATGTTTGTGTGAAAAAAGTTGTCAGCACCCCCGCCTCCCCCCCCCCCCGCCCGGTCGTGAGTTGATTTCTAGCGGGACCTAAAAAAAGTGTTTTGAGGCAAAAAATATGCGGACTTTTATGCCGGTTTTTTGCCTGATGTGCTATTTTGCTAAAAATGGTGCTTTTTTATCGCATTTTTAATCGGATATGTGGTATTTTGAAGGCATTTTGGCGCTATTTTCAAAAAAAGTGAGTGGCAACGCTGGTTGGCAGCGTCAGCAGTAGCAGCAGCAGCAGCAGCAGCAGCCGAAAAAGCGGCAGCAGATATCGGCAGCAGCTTGCTCGACAGTAGCGGCTGGACTGATCGAAGCGGTCTTGACTGTGGCCGACACGGCAGCGTCGGCTAGGTCCAATCGCAGTGAACGCCAATAGAATGAGAAGCCGCTGGGGCAGCAGCAATACGCGGTGTCAGTGGACTGGGGAGCAATGGGGGCAGACCTCCATCCTCGACTCCGCTGAAAGACAGATCTCAATTATCTTTCAGGTTGCAGCGTAAATCATCACATACGAAGCAGGGACGCCGCACAGTTTGGCCGTGGAGGAAGCAAAATCTCATCGATTTTTTTGGGGGGGGAGGTTGGTTATTAAGGGCTTGAGCTGAAGGAAGCAAAATGGCATCTGTCTTGCTTCTCCCACCTGCGCTTGCGGGAGAGGGGAAGGGGGGGGGGGGTGAAAGTTCTTGAAGAAACATTCTATGTCAAAAAATTACTTTTCTCTGTCCTCACACCTGCCATCCAAATAAGTGCAAAACGTGGGGGCGAGAGGTCTTGCAAAATCTAACTGGGGCAGCTAGCTTAATCCACAAAACAGACGGGGGAGGGGGGGGTCTTGAAGGGGGACTTTGCTAAATATAACTGGAAGGGCATGATTCAATTTAATGGAGATCGGGGGAGCTATGCCCACCCCCCAAGCCCTATTGTACATGATTGTAGCCAGCCTCTGCTTGGCTGTCGCCGCAGCTGGCGGTAGCCAAACACATCGTCGATGGCGTAGCGAAGCGTCGATAACGCCGCGAATCGAACGCGGAGACGACGTGTCTGTCTATTTGACCGTTTGCCTGTCCGTCTACTTGCCCGCCTGCTTGGCTTTCTATATGTCTAACCGGCATGGTCAGCAGCAGCAACAGGCAACCCTCTTTTTCAAAATTCTCGGGCGCCCGCAGCACAGGGGCAGACTGCGAAGGTCTGCCTATTTTGTAGTATAGGTAGGAGGCGCGTGTTGGTATAGGTTTACCAGCCTAACAGTGGTGTTTCTTCATTTAAGCTGGTTCAGTTTGTTAGGCCATAAAATAAGCAGGCCTATAGGCCTACTTATTTTATGGTTCGATATCTATGTGTATAGATACACATAGATATCGAATCGTACAAATTTGGATTTTACAAATTCGGGGCGGGGAATCCAAATTTTCATCCGTCTGACGAAATCCCGTCCGGTTTATCTGCAAAGGAAGAAATGGATGAAAAAAGGTAGGCCTAGTTCGTGAGTCGTAGGCCGTTGGATGGCAATTAAATTATATTTGTTGACATTTTGTGTAATGCCAGTTTAAATCGCGCTGAATTTTGAAATAGAATCGAAAGAGATTAAATTTCGGCAGAACCGGACTGAATTTCGTCAAACGGATTGAAAATGTGCGTTCCCCGCCCCGAATTAGTATGTAACTCAATATACTTGTGAATGCTAGATAGCCTACTCAATTATGACAGCCTAGCGAACCTGTGGCGGATGCAGGATGCCTCAGAGGAGTTGGTAGAGGGGGGGGGGGAGGGGGACGAGGGAGAAGGGCGCAGATTGGAGGAAAGACTAGCGAGCGGGGGGGGGGGAGTTTTCCTAAGGGGCAGTGCTAGTGCTATTATTGCGGGGGGGGGGCACCTAATGCAACAACAGCTACCATGGCGGGGGGGTACCTCAAACCAACAGGGGGGGGTTCTTAATGGGGAAACATGTATATGCGTACCCCTTGATTTGTCCTAGGCCCCCTACATCACTCACGGTGGGGGGGGGGAAGGGGGCGGGGCGTCGCGGCCCCCACTGTAGCGAATATAACCGGATAAACTGAAGTAACACGTGGGCTACAAACTTTACTAGGATTCGTATCGGTTGACTGGAGTGCGAAATAGGCTGCGCGTACACGTAGCCTATACTGTAGTCTGTAGGTAGGCCTAAGGTTCGTGCTTCAGAGCGACGATACTCTTGGTTGGCAGCTGCTCCCAGCCTCCCAGTGCGTTGTAGGTTGTTACGGTAGGCGTAGGGACGCCGGAACGTTTTTGTAAGTGGGGGGGAAGCAAAGTTAGGGAAAGAGGCTGTACAATGAAGTGTTTCCCCA
>JAQIWG010006287.1:0-13458 GCA_034695025.1 Chamaedrilus cognettii | reverse complement strand
CGATCGCGCCTACGATCGCGCCTACGATCGCGCCTACGATCGCGCCTACGATCGCGCCTACGATCGCGCCTACGATCACCATGTGAAAATCGTACATTAGATCTTCCCAGTCACGTTCCCATGAAGCGCCCCCTGCAGGCCGGGAAAACAAGAATTGGCCTGCAGCCCAGTGTTCCCCGGGCGAGTCATAAAAGGCGACTAAAGAAGGGGGGCGATTCCGTGCGAGCTACCTTGCACGGAGCCGGACTGTATATAGCCCTTTTGTGCTACAAACGGTCCATAAAATACCAAAAACCATATCCCATGAAGCATCTTAAAAATGTCTTGCAGGAAGACTCTCCTAGCATCATCAATATTCGAAACAAGCCAATAATGATCTTGTGAAAATCTTACATTAGGCCTACATTTTCATTGTCAGATTATGAGGAAATGCATCTGACGTTTCAGACACAATGTAGCTCTATCTTAGAACGACAGAAGCAGTTTATTAGCGCTGCAATGGATAGGTATTGCCTTGGCATATACACACGCATACAGAAGAATTGACCAATTGATCAGATGACGTCACGATGATTGCTGGGGTAATTTGACAATGAAGATTTCAAATGTACATTCAGTTTAACTTAAACGTACGAGTGCAGCTGTCGTTCAGGGGGCTGTACCAAGCCTGACACTGACAGTAGAAGCTCGTCTCTGTATCCACACAGCGTGTCGTAGTGACGGTGCAGGGATTAGATCTCACTCCATCCGCCACGGCAGCGCATACGTTGTAATGCAGATCGCAGTTTGGTCCTGTGAAGCTCGGATTCGAACAGTTCTTACAGCCGATGACGACATCACAGATTGAGGCGTTGCAGCTGCATGAACGGCATTTAAGTCCCCAAGTGCCTGATGGGCAAGCTGTGGAAAGCATGGAAAAATTAGGCTTTTATACAGGATTTCTCAATTTTATTTGATATAAACAAAATACGATTCTTTTACAAAGTTTAACACATCGCCGGATATTTAAGCTAAAATACCTTAGCAAGATGGTGCTATTTTCAAGCAAAATTATGAAAAATACCATTTCGCCTCACAATAATGCAGTCAAAATCAATTTATGATGATGATGATGAATAATAATTTAAATATAGTCGGTATTAAACTGTTCAAAAATTGCCCATGAAATTAACTCAGATTTCAAATCCTACCATTAATTAACCGATGTAGCGTCCCTCTAAGCCCTCTCATTGGCGCTTCATAGTGATCATGACGTCACGAAGATCTTTAGCGAACTTATCGACCTGGGGCCTGTTTCTCAGAATTTTCGTAACTTTATGCCTAAACTTAATTCTACTAAAGATTTACAAAAGATTAAATCCAACCACCGTGACGTCATCATTCAATTTATTGCGAGTGGCGCCGTGGCGGTGCGGAGTTTAAAATAACTAAGATTTAAATTTGCTTAAGATTTTCTTAATAACTTCTTAAGTCTAAAATTTGCGTAAGATATTTTGAATAACAGGCCCCAGGACGTTGAGAGTCGTTCTTGACCATCAGCTTAGAAATGGCTGCGGTGTCTTATGGGTTCCAGAAGAAGGGCTATGGGTCTTTTGGGCTACGGGAAAAGGACTTGCAAGGCACGGGCAGGGGCTGCTAGTTAGATTATAAATATCAAAGTTGACTGACGTGAGCATGTTCGCTGGTTGGCGCTCAGGTTGAAGCCTGGACCACAGCCACAGCTGTAGCCTCCAACCAAGTTGACGCAAGCGCTCTTGTTAGAGCATGCGTTCATCTCATCACTCAAGCATTCGTCCACATCTGCATTTTTTGCATCAAACAAGCCCTGGTTATTTATCTACAACCTGTCATGCTACAATCGCACAATATTTCAGACAAAATGCATTGGAATTCACCGAAAATAAATGTTTCTTCTGAGCTAAACGTCTCAGAGCGGGTAGAACACATTCTGATAAAAAAATTTTGAGCCCTGTGAGAATTCGTTTGGATCTTTCACTTCTTTGCGTGCAAATTTTATGTGGTTTTTATATAAAAATCATGAACTCCTTTGCATATCAATTCCACCTTGATCACTGTAGAGCCAGACAATAATTCTGAAATCAGTATTCAGCAGAACATATGGTTTAAAAATCGCTGTTTGCTTAATCAGTTCTGTGTTCAGATTTATTAGTTGACAAGCAAATTAAGCAAATTATCGTGCGCGGCGTTAAATTTTCTGTGCCCGGCGTCTCTGGTATCTTTGCCCGCGTAGTTTACTTGAACGTGTATTTTTAAGCTTTTGTGAATTAGAGCATTAAGAGAGCTTCAAAATATAACCTATCGCAAGCTCTTGTGATTGTAAAAAATTGTCAAATTCTAACGCTTGCGACATATAAAAAATTCTGCATTGTCATTAAAATACCCTACCCATGCAGAGACTTCCGTTGAATTGATATCCTAGTGGACATTTGCAGGTGGAGTTTTCACAGTAACCATTCGAACAAGTCAGGTTGACACATGGATCCATGGAAACATCTGAGAAAAAGAACAGAATCTTAAGCATCAGTTGCATCAGCGATTATATAGCTCTACATTCTATACTGCTAATCTCTCTGGAAGAAATTTTTGCTCCAACAATCGTTCTTGTAATGTAAAGTGTCTCATCGAGTCCATTAGACCACAACGAGCTTATTTACTGCAAAGGCACTGCATTTAGATGAAGTATTACAAAAGCAACTAATACGATAAAAAATAGCTAATTACTTTTGCAGCTGCTTCTGTTCCAAGTTATAACTTGTTAGCTACATTACTACTGAATACCAGAGGCAACGTTACACCACAGTTAACCATTATAATAATTAAATCATAGTTCCATCATCATTCTGCTTTCCATGTTCATGCTGGTTGGTTAAACAGGATGAACAAAAAACACCGCTAGTTTCTATTCATTTTCCTCCTTCAAGTAGCCATTAAGCTTGCCTCTGAAGACACTGATGGATGTGTTTTTAATGTGATATTTTTCAATACATTATGGCACGAAAAGTTAGATTTACTGTAAGGAGAGCAGGTGAAGTTGTCGTTTGCGTCGAGGCTATATCCCGTAGCGCATTCACAGCTGAAAGAGCCCCCTAGATTCGTACACTTCTGACTGCAGTTTGCCAAACCAAGGACGCACTCGTCAATATCTGAGCAAATCAGCATTACTAGCATTATCACAAGTTGCTACCACAAGTTGCTACCACAAGTTGCTGCCACAAGTTGCTACCACAAATTGCTACCACAAGTTGCTATCACAAATTGCTACCACCAGTTACTATTCTTGGGGGCTCTGGACCGATGTCATCATCTCCTTAATTATATTAAATGTCCGCTTAATCGTTCCTCCCGCTGAAGATCCCTCACGCTCCCGATATACCTTCGTGGGGTCAGGACGCGCCGCGCGCTGCTTGTGTCCATGGCTGTAAATGGCATGCCCCTGCTTGGGCTGCGTCAATGATGCAGTCAAAGGTACCCTCGGGTGCAAGTCTCAAAGTCTCAAAGTCTCAGTCTCGATTTCTCGAAGTCTCAACGTCTCAAAGTCTCAAAGTCTCGAAGCCACCAAAGCCGCCAAAGCCACAACGTAGAAACATGCATTTAAAATAAAATATCCGACTAAGGGTTAAGGCAAAGGCGTTTCATGACCTTGTGTGCAAATAGGCCAGTGGGACTATGAGTTAAAGAACTAACTAATCTCATTTTTATCGTGTAACCTGTTAATGTCCATGTTTTCACACAGGTCTACATGTTTTTGCCTGCCCTGATCAGGACTGCTGGATCAGGGTTTCATGGCCGGATGCCCTTCCTGACGCCAACCAAATAAATAACTATCTGGCATAGGGTTAGCAGCTAGCAACACTTGTGTATCTAACAGCCTTGCTGAAGGGCCTGCAACGCATAGATTCATAATTGCCGATGCAACCAGCGCGGGGACTTGAACCGTGGTCCTCTGGACTCAAAGTCCGACGCCTTAACCACTACACCACAGCGCCTCCTTACCAAAACCTTATAAAAATAAATATCAATGGGACTATGAGGTCATGTAGAATTTACCAATGCAAACGGATGATCCCTGAGGCGTTTCCATGTATCCATTTTTGCATTGACAGACATAGTTGCCGACTGTGTTAACACAAGTTTGAGTTGAGGAACAGTTGTTCAAGCTGGCATCCGCGCAGTCGTCCAAATCTATGAAACAATACCACCAAAAATATTTAATTGATGTCTATATTTATCTTCGAAATCTTGTACAATTTTACTACTAAAGCAAATACAAATGTTTCGCTTGCAAAAACAAATTTTAATCACTCATTAATTTTCTGACTGAAATTGAATATAATATATATTGTGAAGCAACTCTCGCAATAACATGCAAATGCATGCGTCATAGAAACTAGGATTAATTTTAAACAAACTCTCAAACAAAGGGCGTAAAACGTCTCACATGTGTGAAAACATGGACTTTTAATCAAAAAAGGAGGTTAGTTAGTTACACTCTTGTTCGGTACCTATGCATTTGGATCCGTTCTGTATGTAGCCGGACAGACAGTCGGAGCAGTTGAAGCCAGGCGTGTCATCACTGATCAGCGCCGCAGGGACGTCACTACACATCCGCCCCTCTCCGCACGGATTGCCAGTGTTACACGCGTTCAAATCGTTCTCACAAAACGAACCTGAACACAAACGTGTAAACAGAGTACCCTTGCAAATCGGGGAACAAAGAATAGACTTGCAGCCCAGAGCTCCCCGTTTGAGTCGTAAAAGGTGACTAAAGATCTGTGGCGGCCCTCTTACACAGAGCGGACTGTACTAGTCTTCGTTACTCACGCACGGTCCTTAAATCTTTTTTTAAGAAGAAAGAACAAGTGCAAACAGAGATCAGATTTTGGAGAGTTTAAGAAACGTGTGTGGCAAAGAGGACTATAGTAGTCCGATTCTGTGCAGAAAGCCACGCACAGGCACAGACCTCACCACACCTCTGCCTTCTTTAGTGGCCTTCTACGACATGCCAGAGAAGCTCTGAACTGCAAGCCAATTCTCCCCGACTTGCAAGGGGTTGTAGTTGCACCCATAGAAGCAAGGTTCTATTTGCCACGGGGGGGGGGGGGAATTTGAGAGTTTTAATCCTTCCATTGCATGTCCCCGACCCAAGCATCACACAAATTTCAAAAAGAACTGAGGGGGTAGATTTTGACCCCTAGTTAAAGAGAGCCTCTAAACACTGAAAAAGCACCACTAAGAATAGCATGTAAACAGAAACCATTCATTTTGACAAAGTAAGTAACTGAAGAAAGGCCGGTAATGGAATACCGTACCATACACACCGTCACAGAGTCCCAGCGTTTTTATGTATTTAGTGCAACGTACAGAAGAAAGCCCGAATTAACATACCATCGTAGAGTCCCGCCTTGCAGACGCAGGACGCGAGAGAGAATAGATCGTCGGCGCTGTATCCGGGCTGCAGAGGGTCCCAGACACACGCGCCGTGATTCAAACCTCCACAGTCACACAGGCTGATCGGTACCAGGACATTGGGAGCTGTCGCCTTAGTTGAATCATTCGCCGAGATACTTCACAGTAAGAAAATCAACCGGTGTTAATCAATCAATCAATTCAAGCAATCAATCAATCAATCAATCAATCAATAAACGGAATTAATTAATTAAATTCCTGCAGGCCAGGGAACAAGAATTGGCTTGTCGCTCAGAGCTCCCCGGGCGAGTTGCAGTTGGCGACTAAAGAAGGGGGAGCAATTCTGTGGCGGTGTCTTATCTTGCTCAGAACCGGACTGTATAATAGTTTTTATGCTACACGCGGTCCCTGAACTAAAATACAAAACAAAAAACTAATCAATGAAATTGCATACACACACACTGGCGTTTTATGGCCGCATAGCTAAATAAGGGCATATTTTGTAACGTGACGTAACGGCATATTTTTGTTTCTCCTTTCACAAAATTTGTTAGGGTTAGGGTTTAATAAACTTGAGACAAAAGGGAAAAAATTAAGTAGTAAACTGAAAAAGCCTACCTGAGATAAACTGGGCTGTGATCAAGCGGGGTCCAAGAGAACATCCATGTTGCTGGCCCAATCAGAACCACACTATACCCAGGCCCAGTAAAGTTGACGACTGGTTCAATGCTGGCCGAGGCGCTGGAGTTGCTGACTGTGAAGGTGATGTTAGCGGTGACGTTAACCGTCCACTGAACCGACTGGACGGAAACGTTGACGGTGAGAACGTTCGTTGCTGTATAGAGTGAAAGTAGAGTTACATTGCGTCTTCAACCTTGAATTGCTAATAACCCTACCGTTAATTAACGGATGTACGCGTGCGGTCCCTCTAAGCCCTCTCATTGGCGCTTCATAGTGATTATAACGTCGCGAAGATCTTTAGCGAAGCTTATCGGCCTGGGGCTCATTCACGTAGATATCTTATGACAATCTTAGTCGTAAGATTGTCTTAAGAGAATGTTTGGCAAATCTTATCTTTTTTATTGGAAACTCCGCACGGTCGCGCGCGAACCGAATGATGACGTCACGGCGGTCGGCGATTGGATTTTATTTCTGTTAAATTTCAGTTAGGATAAGATTTCAGAAAATCTTGAGAAATGTACGTGAATGAGGCCCTGGACGTTGAGAGTTTGCTTTCGATCATCAGCCTAGGAATGGCTACCGGTGTTATGGGCTCCAGAAGAAGGGCTATGGGTCTTATGGGCTCCAGAAGAAGGGCTACGGATCTTATAGGCGCTAGAAGAAGGGCTACGGGTCTTATGGGCGCCAGAAGAAGGGCTACGGGTCTTATAGGCGCTAGAAGAAGGGCTACGGGTCTTATGGGCTCCAGAAGAAGGGCTACGGGTCTTATAGGCTCCAGAAGAAGGGCTATGGATCTTATGGGCGCCAGAAGAAGGGCTACGGGTCTTATGGACCCCAGAAGGAGGGCTGCGGGTCTTATGGGCTACGGGGCAAAGGACTCGCGGGGCACGGGCAGGGGCCGCTAGTTAATTACAATTTTCGGACAACTTTAGTGCACAGTAACATGACCAAAGTAATCGCAAGAGCGCTGCACAGTGCACACTATCCAATATCATAGCAGTCAGTACATTGTAGCTCACCAATACAGAGACACATGAATGAAGTCTATAACAATATCTATAATAGCCGCAAAACACGGTAGGCTCACTGCATGTGTTAATCACTGTAGGCTCACAAGTACTTCTTGGAGGCAAATCTTCAAAATAATTCGTATGAAAAACTTTTAAAGACCTTTTAAAGGATAAATGAATAAACCAAAAAATGAACACTATCGGAATATATTTAGCCTAGCAGAGCGGATTCAGACGCCAATATCGATATGGAATATATAACGTTGTAGCTTCAATTGAAAAATTCAACGTCTATCTTTGCAATGCTTTAAAAACACAATCTCATGCCATATCGCATCTTTACCCAGCAGAGCAGAAACCACGCTGAAGTCCATCACAGACTGTCTGGACGCCGCTGCCATGGCAACGTTTCCCCCAGTCAACAAAAAGTCCTGACGGCACTGGAAGTTCCCCGGAGTGCCCGCCGCTCCGCAGATTCCCAGGATAGTTGCCTCCTGATCCGGTGACGCCGCCGGAGTCCCAAAAGTTGGAACGAACGCCAGGTGTTGGAAGGAAAGGAACGTGGTGTTTGGTGGGTAGTAGAACAGAGCTTGGCCCTGATTCTGAATGGACCCTGGAGATATGAACCAAACAACATTTTACAACCTACACACACACACACAAGCGCCCGTTTTGTGGCCGCATTCCCCGCTTACGCAGGGGTAGGTCATTTAATATCTTACACTGACAATACTTCTTGCATCAGCCAATCGAGTAATTTGGCCTGTTTTTGAAAAATTGTTTAATTTAAAACAAGCTACTTATGTCTAAGATGCTCCGTGATTGGTGGTGGGTATAGCTCTACACATTGCAGATTTCCTCTGATGTCATCTGTGGCAATGCTTGTGTAATAGACAGCATGTGGATAATGGTGATTTGGCCGCTTCTTAATTTGTAAATTTAAATTCCGTCTTCCTTCGTTGTATAATGAAGCCATTAGATCAAATAGTAAGCCCTAGCATAATTCAAATGTAATAACACAAATAATAAATTTCAATAATTTTGTTTACTCAACAAAAATAGTATAGCTTCACGATTAACGAAGAAATATATACGACAACAATTGAATGTAATTTGTAATAATGCAATAACGTAATACAAATTACATATTCTGTTCTTTTCTCTAACCACATTTCTTACAGTATTCATCGTATAAATAAATCAAGAAAAAGTAAAATATCATAATTTGATAGCGTTTATACACATCATAAATAAACAAAAATCCTACACGTTTGTCCGAACTGATAGAATATGTCTAGCTCGGAAGCGTTGCTAGGCAACGTCGTTCCGTTGCTAGACATCAGGTCGTCGTCAGGGAAACCATTGACGTTGCCATAGAGACCGGCGTAGCGCTGAGTGGAGGTGGAGGTGGTCACCCTTGGAATCTGTACCGTACACTGTAGCTGCTGACCACTCACCGCTACCGTGATCCCGATTCCTGTAACAGAACGCATTACATGGTACATACTTTTTTTTATCCTTTATTTGCATCACTTCAATGTACAGCAACATATATACAGCGACAAACAAACAAAGTGTGAAATGACACCAGAACGCCAAAGAAGGGACTGAGCATCCCTGTAGGAATAAACTCTATGACATCCTAGTAGTACGATATTTCTTAAGTCATGAGAAAATGGAAAAAAATTAACCAACTTAGCGAAAAAGAACTGTTCAAAGAAAAGAGTCCAAAAATAAAAATATATTAAAAGAATCGGCAAGCATTGAGAATTAAAATTTAAAAAGCATTGAACTTTATTTTTTTCAGCAAGAAACAACATAATTAATAACAATACAACCATGGCTGCTTTGATACGCATCAAAATGCGAAAAACCGGTAACATATCGTTGCAAACATATCGTTGTCAATATTTCCGTAACACGCAGTGCTACGGGAATGTGCATGAAATGGCCGATATAATCCGAATTTGAAGATCCAGTGTAACTCTACCTTTACACTCACCGGATGGAAATGAAGCTTGCAGACTGCCGTTGATCTTTATCACCAGAAGAGAATTAAAACTTTGCTGGGCGCCATCGGCGGCTGATGTAAACCAGTCTGTCAGAACCGTTGCATCGTCCACTCGTATCATCATGCCTGCATAAGGAGCTCAAATAAATTTCTCGCTAAGATATGAAGGCTACATCATTCGAATTTATTGCAATTCAACTGCAGTTGATCAGTAGAGCTTAGAGAAACAGAGCTGCATGCCATATTTGACTACACTACAGAAATGGTCGATTCTTTAGAGGATGAAAACAAAAGAACAAATGTGCAAAGAAAGAAACGTATCAGAAAAGGATTCATACAAAAAAGAGTAAAATAAATACAATGGATCGATTGTGATTTACATACAATATAAAGCGCCTTAAATTCACAGAATATCATCAAAAAAAAGAGTCAATTTTTTTTATACGTCGCAACACGCAACTCACTCGCAACTCTCAACTCCACTGCAAAAATCAATTAAATCCAAAAAATCATCTCTACGTACAAGAAGACATCTACATGATAGCCGATCCTTCAGATCACGCATTAGTTTGAAGAAATTTCACTTCTGTTTAATAAATGTGACACATTAAATTTAACTTCTTGACGATAGAAATGGTACT
Organism: Chamaedrilus cognettii; assembly: GCA_034695025.1. Classification (NCBI taxonomy): domain Eukaryota; kingdom Metazoa; phylum Annelida; class Clitellata; order Enchytraeida; family Enchytraeidae; genus Chamaedrilus; species Chamaedrilus cognettii. The sequence goes on along the minus strand of JAQIWG010006287.1, from coordinate 3,688 downwards.
CGAATCCTCTATGCCCTCTATCTCTCTATGCTAATGCATGATCCGAAGGCAGTGATTTTCCCAGAACTCCCTCAGTGGGGGAAAACCCCCCAAGTAGGAAAGGGTGCGAAAGGACACCCTCCCAAACCTCCCTCAAACCCTAAGGCGTTTAAGGATGCCTTCTTTCAAACATCCTCCCCCCAACATTTTGAACACCCCCAAACACAAATCCTGTGAAAACCAGTCAGAAGGAACGCCATATAATAAACTTTCAGCCAGTTTAACCATCACGGTAACAGCTCAGAAGACCCACCGTTTCTCGTTACGTTCAGTTCGACGTGTATCCTAGACGACGGTGCCCCCACGGCCGCGCCCCCCGCCACGCTGCCGTTCCCCCCCACGAGCTGCTGCAGCTCCCGGGCCGCATAGGCCGAGAAGATGGTCGCGTTCGGGATCGGACTGCTGCTAGAGTCCCATGCTAGATCCGTGCGACCCTGCTCACAGGGCATAGTTAATTATTTATATATTTTATACATTGTTCAGCTGATGCCGATATGTGCAGTCATAAACTTAAATACACAGGACCAAAGCCGTGCAGCACAAATTGTGACATACGGGTATTATAGGATGCGTGCAGATGTGCTCCGATGAAAATATGAGCGTAAAAATTTGCGAGTTTCAATTTAAATTTAAAGTAAAGTTATAATTTTCTGACGATGGCAGCACAAAGGCAGCGTTATTGTGGTAGGCTTAAATACATTATTACTATTAGTAGGCTAAACGCATTACTGTGGTTGGATTTCCGCATCGATTAAGTTTAGTTTGATTGTGGACATCTGCTAATCGATTTCGTCATGATGTGAATTTTGAACTGCCCTTCATGGCGAATAAAAGCGTAATATTACATAAAATGTGCAGGTTTTAAATTCCTTTAAAATACGCCCTGCCTGCAAGCTGAAGGCATTGTCGTCCTTGATGAGCCAGTACTCTCCTAGTCCGTTGAATGCATACGCGAGGCCGTCAGGGGTTATGATGTGCGGATCCCCAAACGCAAAGCCTGCGTGCCCGCAGAAAAGCAGATAATTTTAAATATTTGTTTTACTTCAGTGTGATTAAAAGCGATTAATTATACAAGTCAATCAGTACAAATCGGTGATGTGACGAGGTTAGATAAAAAGAGACGAAACTCCAAAAAGGCTCTTGCGTAAGTCAACCCCCTGCAGCACATGAATAATGTTGGTATCATAGCTACACATACAAGCCATGCAATTTTATCAATTTCGCCAAGTTTACAGTTAGAATCAATACGCCAGCAAACTGTTATGGCATAAACAAGAAATGTGCTACACAGAATGTCAAGTATTAACCGCGACTTTGCGAATGCAACTTTGCGACTGCGACTTTGCGACTGCGACTTTGCGACTCTGTGACTTTGCTTAGCAAAGCATCACTCCGGCCTCCTCCTCAACACGCAGCGACGAGCCTCGACGAGTCTCTGGCCTGGCATGCCTGGCATGCCTGGCCTCTGGCATGGCGCTATTTTGAAGCCTTTTTCATCATTTTTCTTCACCAGAGTACACCAAAACCAATAACGTATTCATGATCATTGATCTGAACTCATAGAATATATATATAGCCTAGCTAGTACACAGAAAAAAAATGAGTGCGGGTACCATGTTTCAAAATATTTAAACTTTTGGCAACAAGCAAAGCAATAGAACTGTACTGGTTACGGTAGACGAGAACTATGGCAAGATGGATGTGTGGAGTGTCATTGACGGACAAGTGTCGAAGCAAAGATTTGAGAAAAAGGTTAGGTGTCGTATGTATAACGAACATGGTGAAGAAAGGGAGACTGAGGTGCTTTGACACGTTGGACGCATGAATGAGGAAGACTGGGTATCCGCATGTCGATATATTTAGGTGGAAGGGATTGCTGGAAGAGGGAAGGGGAAGAAAACATGGAAGAAGGCGGTAGAGAGCAATATGAAGGAGCGAGGCATAAATAGAGAGATGGCAAAGAATCGAGAGTTGTGGTCTCATCGTCGGAAACGTCCAGCCTGTGTTGACACGAAAAGTGGACGCAAAACGTAAATGATGATGATGATGATGATGATGATGATGATGATGATGATGAGGCGACCTGAATCCGCCTCTGACAACCTGATGTAACTCAAGTATTAACAACAAGAAAACAAACAAACAACCTATGAAGGGAGGTCTGTATCCCCAGCAGGAGCTGATCGGTCTGTTTAGAAAGTAGACAGAACACAGGCCCGACTGGCGACAACACCACTGCTTGGCAAGCAAGTCTGTTTGTTGGAAGTTGTACGAGTAGTAGAGCGGATGGTAGAGCAGCAAGGATCCCGTATTGTAGCTGGGATAGGTGATGAGGCTGTTTGTAAAATCGTAGCAGCATGTCTGAAATGGCACATTTAAAATTGAACTTATCATACTTCAGAAATGCTTTTCGGACATTAATTTAGCAAATTAGAGCGTTAGCCAAGAAGTATGAAAAAACTCTACGGTATGTAAATGTGCAACGTTTGTTTAATGAAATGAAAATAATTATTGCGGATATAAAACTTTCAGGACAATCCATACCCGTTCTCAGCAAACGGAGGTACATTGATTTTCTAGTTTTCAAATGATATATTCCCCAGCCTTTTCGTGCGCGTAAATGAAATGTAAATAGGGTCTAAATTCAAAATCCAGGGGACCCAAAACCAAAACCAAACCTGCCGTGTAGCAATGCACTGGAGAAAGAGAGCCAGAATAAAACGGACCTGCCCGAAAGTCCAGAATAAGAAGGATGAATAAACACAAAGCGCGCTCCAGTAGACCACAAAGAAACAGCTATAAATAGATATAAGAACAAAATCTAAATATAGCACATACCTGTCCGAAGGTCCAGACTGAGAAGGATGAGTAAGCACAGCGCGAGCTCCGGTCCACCACAAAGCGTACATCCATGATAGCCTGCCAGAAGAAGCAAGGACAGGGCTGCCGGTAGAAGCTCAAGTAGACCCAGTACCAGGGGTTTGACCAGAGCTGGTTCTGTGGCTGAGCCGCCCAGTTGTAGCAAAGGAAGGAGGGATTGGCTACCTCGCAGCGAGACCGAGAGACTAGCAGCTGCCATTGACCGGGCGCGCCTGGGGAAAAAAGAAAAAAAAACAAAAAAATCTTTTTTTGTCTATTCAGTTAATGTCCATATTTTCACATGGGTTAAGAAATTAGATGTGTGCGCCCTGGTGAACACTGCTGGAGTTTCAGTCGTTAAAAAACAAATAGACCTTTTCTCTAAAAAAGCAAATTAGATTTTAGTTATTTCACAAGAACGTCATAAACATTATTGTCCACAATATCATAGTAAAACTAACTAGCTGCCCTTTTGACATCTATTATGCCAATGTCCATGTTTTCACACAGGTTAGACATATTGCGCCCTGATGAGGACTGCTGGAGCTGAGTTTATAGGGCTGGATGCCCTTCCTGACGCCAACCAAATAAATAATTATCTGGAATGGGGTTAGCAGCTAGAGACACTTGCGTATGGTATAACGTCATAATACACATGAGAATTACATCAGTGAAGATAATTATCATTTATCTAATCATTCGCATCAGGTATGCATATGCTTTGGTAATTTATATTTATATTTATATTTATATTTATATTTATATTTATATTTATATTTATATTTATATT
>JAQIWG010006286.1:0-13465 GCA_034695025.1 Chamaedrilus cognettii | reverse complement strand
CTGCGACTGGCGTGCAGCATGAGCTGGTGCGCCGTCTTGTTGAAAGATGAACGCGGGCGGCGCAACGTTATGGCAGTTCTCAATCAACTTTACATGCATCACCCCCCCCGATGTATGGTAGTCTGGTAAAATAGGTCCTGCCAGTTTAGCGACGAATTTCGGAGATCGACAGGCATCAAAATGCTCTTTGCAGGCTTCACTGTGCTAGTTAAAATGATTTTTGAACGTTTTTTGGTAAAAGTTTCATAACTTTTGAATGCAAGCAGATTTGCAAGTGAAATTTTAAGAACTTGTGTCAAATTATCTTAGCTACAATACCTGAAAAGATGAAGCAAAAATATAAATTTTTGCCTGAGTTATCGCGAATCTGCTAGAGGGGTACTTTTTTTTTCCGCACCCTGTAGCTATAGTGCCAGTGGTTCGCATTGCCAGTTCTCAGTATTAGCATTACTTGGAGGGCACCGCCAGGAGACTCTGAGTTTAGCGGAAAGGGAGCATTTTATAAAGGCTCCCCTGACTAGACGTTGCCCCACCTGAACATTTGAGGCCAATCCGCTTCGCTCCCTAAAATTGTTTGCAGACCATAGTAATTCAGTTTGTCCTGGACATCATATTAAACTATACCCGGCAGCCCTGCCCCTGCTGTTACCATTGGGCAGGATAAAGTGTTGTGGCCGAGTGGTCTAAGTCGTTGGTCTCGGATGACGAGTGTGACAGTTGTCGGTTCACTTCCCAGCAGCGGCAAAGATTTCCAGTGGTGCACCCCTGGCAAGGATGGTTTAAATTCGTCAGCCACAAGTGTTCCTACAACGCCTACCAGTCTACGGTGGAACCACCGCCAGCAACCATCAGCTGGTGCATGGGGACCTTTACACCATAAGGGGTTACAACAACTACAGTAATTAAGCCTTCCGTTTTACACTTGAAAAGTATCAAATAATAATTTTATTAAAGATTCTATTTTATTAAACTTAACTATTAACTAAATTTATTTTATCGGCATCAGAAACATTAAAGTCATCGCAGGAGAAGAGGGAAGAATGTGTTACTGAACATTGCCTCGTAGTCTGCGATATGAACCTATTGGAGGAAAAATAGAAACAAAGAGCTTTTGTCAAAAAGATAAAGTATGAAAATTAAAGGATGAAGTAGTGAAAGAACAATAACAAAGAGAAATCAACACTGAGAGTTCGGAAGTAGGCAGGAGCGCAGATCAAGTTTAGGTGGAGGCACGGGTTACGATGCTGAGAGCGGCCGAAAAGATTTGTGGATAAACAAAGGGGGCACCAAGGCACTCAGAGACATGGTCGTGGAATAGTGAGGTGCACGAGAAAATGGTGGACGAGAAGAAGGCATGCTACAAGGCTTGGAGTAATGCAAGAAAGACTGATCAAACAAAAAGAGTATAGAGCTGCTAAGAGGAAAGCAGAGGAAAGCAAAAAGAGCCATAGCCATAGCAAAAGATACAGAAAGAATTGAATTTGCAAATAAGTTTGATATGGAAGAATGCAGAAGCGATGTGTTCAAATTGCAAAACAGATAGCGATGAGAGAGAGCATGTGTTTTTTGAAAAATGCTGTAAGGACGACGCGGGTGATGTGCTAGTCGATGCAATCAAGGTGAAGGAGAGATGGAAGGAATATATGGAAAAGCTTTTGAACGTGGAAAATGAGTGGGACGGAAATGTCATGGCGGACATTGTTAGGGGCCACCGGATAGAATTAAAGAAAGTGAGGTTGCGGAAGCAATTAAAGCATTTAAATCAAGCAAGGCAGGTGGAGGTTGTGGCAGATATGATTATGGCAGTGGGAGACCAGGGTGTAAAGTGGATGACAGAAATGTATAATGAAGTGGTGCAAAGTGGTAGGGTCCCAAAAGATTGGAAGCTCAGCTCTCTGGTTCCAATATATAAGGGAAAGGGAGATGCGATGCAGTGTGGTAGTTATAGGGCTATTAAACTGCTGGAACAGGGGATGAGAAAAGATTAGATTAGAGAAAAGATTACGAAGACATAACTATTGATAATATGCAGTTTGATTTATGCCTGGAAAGGGAATAGTTGATGGGATTTTTTGTAGTGAAACAGATGAAAGAAAAACATAAGGCTAAATCAGTAAAGTTATATTACGCCTTTGTGGATCTGGAGAAGGCTTTTGATCGAGTGCCAGGAGAGGTTGTAAGGTGGCTCTGAGAAAGGTGGGGGTGGATGAGTGGCTAGTTAGGGCAGTCATGTCAATGTATGTCGATGCATAGTCACAAGATGGATCAAGTGATCGGTGTGAGGTGAAGGTTTGACTGCACCAGGGCTCAGTGTTGAGCCCGCTGTTGTTCGTGGCTGTGATGGAAGTGATTAGCCGTGAGACAAGATCAGGGTTACCATGGGAGTTGCTGTACACAGACGACGTTAATTACAAGAGTTAATTACAAGAGTTAATTGCAAAGAGTGAAGAAGAATTGAAGAACAAGATTCGTAGGTGGAAAGAGTGTATGGAAGTAAGGGCATGAGAGTGAATGTGCAAAAGACAAAAGTTATGATAAGTGGATGCATGGAGGGAACCGTTGGAAAGTGTTCATGTGGAGTTTGTGGAAAAGGTGTTCGTAAAAATTCAATTAAATGCACAAAATGTCTTTTGTGGACGCATAGGAGATGCAGTGGAGTAAAAGGCAGTTTGGTCAGCTTGAAGGCGGAGTTTGTGTGCAAAACATGCCCATTAGGTCAAGTGACCGAGATGGCTGCCAAGGAAATGGAAGTAGGGGAGAACGCTTCGAAAGAGTAGAAAAGTTTTGTTACCTTGGAGACATGATTAATGCCAATGGAGGTGTAGAATCTGCATCGGTGATGAGGACAAGATGCGCATGGGGATAGTTTTGAGAACTATCACAAATTCCAACTTAAAAATATATATAGTTGAAACTTAAAGCGAGAGTATACTTCGTATTCTTCCTTCGTGTGTAAGAAGTGCAACTATGTATGGTAGTGAGACATGGGCAATGAAGGCTGACCAGAAGGCTAGATTTGAGCGGACAGAGATGAGAATGGTGAGGTGGCTGAGTGTTGTGTCATTAAAAGAGAGGAAGCATACTGCGGACCTGAGAGCTAGAATGGGATTGAAGGCCGTGGGGGAGGTGGTAAGCAGAAGCAGACTAAGATGGCTGGGGCATGTTTTGAGAAAGGAACCGGATGATTGGGTGCAGAAATGTATGGATTATGAGGTAGATGGGAAAAGACGTGTGGGAAGACCGGAAACGACGTGGAAAAGCTTGACAGAGAAGGATATGAAAGTGAAAGGATCAAGACGTGTGGATGCGATGGATAGGATGAGTTGGAGGGCAGGTGTATATGACTGACAAAACGCGTGCGTGTGTGTCATGTTGCAGTTTTCAACCTGCACCTTTTTTTGTATTGGATGAAGTTGATGCAGCGTTGGACAATACAAACATTGGAAAGGTGCGTCATCTCAATCAAGAATATATATTTGTTTTCTAATCGTCTTCTATGGTGTCATGTCTTCAATGGTGAAATAGTTATTCTGTGTTAACAGCTCTTCTTCCAAGTAGATTGTATACATTTTGTATGCTGAAATGATAAGTTGAGACAAATTGCTATACCACTGAGTACTGATAGTAATTATAATAATGGCTTAATTTTGGTGTAGTGGTTTTTTAATGAAAGGGCTAATGGCCGCTTTTTTAGTGCTGCCGATGCCGGTCGAAGCCTGTCGAACGTGACGCAGGCGTGGCTAAAACGTCGGCTACAAAAATGGCAACCTGTTTGGTCGCAACCAGATGCGATGCGGCTGCGGACGTGGTTGACGCAGTCATTAGCGTCGACGGTCGCGTCTCGTCATCGACAAGCTAAAATAAATAGTGACGTTCCCGATGCGACGAGAGTGTCTATGCGGCCAGTCGAAGCCAGACGTGCGTACGTCGCAGCTGAAAACTGGAAGTTTAGTTTTTCTGCGTCGTGTTGCTCGTCTCTTGGCCATTTTACTACAGCCATTGCCAGAATAGGCATGTTGCAGGGTAATTGGTTGCATAAAGTCTATTGGAAAGATACTTTTACTACAATTCATAAGAGAGTCAATTGTTTAAAACTTGATCTTAACAGTTCGAATACTTTTTTTAATGTGTTTTTTTGTGGACAGAGGGTTTCAAACCTGATGTTATCCAACGGTGAGATAGCCTATACTGTAATATCATGTAACATATCAATGTAATATCATATTTTGGCAGACTGATTATGTCAATTCCAAAAAATTGTGTTCTATGTAATTCTGAAACTTTATATCCTTTACTTACATTTGCAAAAAACCAAAATGGCGGGCAAGATGGCGGCGGATTTGACCCACATAACTCTTTAGATTGTGGCTTAATAGCAGCTTGACCATGATTCACCAAATTTGGTTCCCTACTCTTAAATGTTAACCTGAATGCCTTGGACTAGGATTTTGGTGGAAACCAAGATTGCAGACAAGATGGCGGAAGATTTGACCCACATAACTCTTTAGATTGTGGCTTCATGGCTTCATAGCCGCTTGACCGAGATTCATCAAATTTGGTTCCCTACTCTTAAATGCTACTCTGAATGCCTTAGACTAAGATTTTCATAGAAACCAAGATGGTGGACAAGGTGGTGGCGAGTTTGACTTACATAGCTATTAACATTTCGGTTTCATAGCTGCTTGACCAATCCTCATCAGATTTAGTGCCCTGGTCATACATGATACATTTATGCATGAATACCCTACATGAAGACTTTTGTAGAAACCAAAATGGCTGACAAGATAGAGCAGATTTGACCTGCCTACCCATTCTTATATGAGGCTTTATAGCCGCTTGGAAGGTTTTCAAGAAATTTTTTGCCCTAGTCAAAGTTTTGACCAGATTTGGTGAATATCGAACAAGCAGCTATGACGCCTCAATGTAAAGAGTTATGTGGGTCAAATCCACCGCCATATTGTCTGCTATCTTGGTTTAAAAAAAGTGTTGTCTATGGCATTGAGATCAAAATTTGGGAATGGGACAGTCAATTAGATGCATTTTCGTAGAGCGGCTATGAATCCAAAAGAAAATGGATATTTAGGTCCAATCTGTCGCCATCTTGTTCACCATTTGGTTTCTATCTAAATTTCATTCTATAGTAATTCAATTTATGATAATAGCACGAAGGTTGATAAATATCGGCCAAGCGGCTTTGAAGCCACATATACAGAGTCTATTAAGTGAAATCTGCCTTCATTTTGTCTGCCATCTTGATTTATATAAAAATTTGATCGTAGGTCATTCTGGTTAAAATCTGTGACTAGACACCAAATTTGTTGAAAAGCGGTCAGCGGCTATAAATTCGCAATGAAAACTGATATGTAGGTCAAAGCTGCCGCCATCTTGGAGTTCAAAGTATGCAGTGATGCTAAAAAAATGTAACTCAGAAAATAAAAGGGTCTCAAAATGACCTACTTATCCTCAAAGCAGGTTCATTTAATTTATTTGGCCATGTACATATTTTCAATAAAATTATACCTGCCAAGTTTCATAAACCTACCTCAAGTATTAAACTTTTAGCAGCCAATAAATCGACACCACCATAAATTTGCATATTCTGAGCATGTCATACATGACGTTACTGGCGTCACTGATATTGAAGCCTTCCATTGTTATTTCTAGAGTTTGTGAAATATGGCTGCTTTGAACGACACACTGTACAAGTGTACATGTAGGCTACCACATATTAGAACTGAGGCCATTTTACGGAAAAAATGTAGTTGTGGTGTAATAGAGAAGAAGTAAAGAAAAAGGGACGCGAGCAACGAGAATATAGGCTAATCGTTACAACACTAACTATACCAAAATCAAACTCGGCAAAATCGACTGCTTTTGAAAAAATCAACTTTTACTGCAGCTTATATGACATATAGAGAAATACAGATATTAGTTGGACAAATTCTGCAAAAACTGAACCTTAATCGGAATGCGAATCAAGTTGTTGCATGCCGTAAAACAATAAGACTCGAGCATAAGCTTAAACTGAAATGAGCACAAATTCAAACCTAACTACTGCCTACAAGACTCAACTAATCAACTTCTGCTAAAAAATGCAGAGATATTGACCGGTGGAGAGTTACGTTTGGAAAAGAATTGCCGTATAAACTGAACACTACGTGCCGTTTTTGCCAGAATGATGTCGCCTAGTGCGTGCAGGAAGATGTTTGTTTCAAAATTCTACGTTTTTTGGTAGGGTTCGAGATTTTGACCCTGCTTACTAAATTTTTCAGATAATTTTTCAAATTTGGCGCAAGCAATTTATTTGAATTATGCACGAGCCAATTTAAAATTTGTTAAAGTATGTCGAAGCTGAATGGCTTATTTTGAACTTCAAAATCGTTCACGACCTATCTGGCCACCCTATAACAGAGTATAGTTTACTCACTGCGTTCCAAAGGTGACAATGGCATAGGCGATTGAATATGAGCAGACAGGGCAGGAGCATGGAAAAGGGGAGGCTTAGGGGGCTGAAGCCCCCACCAAGTATGATGTTTTTTGAATGAACCCCCCCTCGAGGAAATCTGTTTCATAATTTGACAGAAAGGCTTAGATGGATAGGGGGGTTAAGTTAAGCTCCCTCCCCCCCACCAGAGAGGGATTTAAGCCCACCCGCCGAGATAGGGCTGGGGGGGGAAGGGCTGAAGGGGCTGAGTGATTGGCTTGGAAAATATAAAAACTGACTGAGGAGAATGGCCTCAAATTTATTATGTTTTAAGAGTGGCCTCAAAAATATCAAATTGCAGCTAAGAATGGCTTTAATATGAACAACGTTTGACAACGTCTGCGTCTGCTGTAAAAAATTTAAGACGTTGCTGAACAGTGGTATCGCGTCTGCGTATCGACATCGTTTGTCGCACCGGTTGTGTCTAGTGAAACAATTCAATCTAATCACGTTGCGTCGGCATCAACACGCATCACGTTCGACACGTGTCTCTCGTTTTGGCATCGACCTCACTAAAAAAATCACCTTAGCCTTTGATGTTTATTGATGCCCGTGATGCACACACGATTAAAATGTTGGATTGCAACCAAGATGTATTAAAATGGAAATTTGCCATTAAGCAATCGCTGGTGACTGACACGATGTGGAGATTGAGCTCATAAAAAGGCAGCTGTTATTCTTATTCTTATTTTCATTACAGGAGGGAGGGCAGGGTAACCTGCTGGGGCCTAGGAGGTGGAGCCAGAGTTTGTTTGATGGTCTGTCCTGTCGAATGGCGGGGCCCTCGCAGACTCTAACCGATGTCATCATCTCCTTAATTGGATAAGTGTTGGCTTAATCGCTGCTCCCCTTGAAGGCCCAGCAGTCTCCCAGTGTACCTTCATGGAGTCAGAGCACAAGAGGGCATGTGTCCGTGGCTGCAGTCCAACCTGTGCTAGCACGGAAATGCGGACGAGAAAACGGACGTGATGATGATGATAATATAGCAATATCAAAAAACGACACCCACACACTGTCATAGGGACGTTAGACATGAGCAAGGCATTTGACATAGTCAACACACACACCATCATCGAAAAAGTGCAAAAATCAGTATCCCCCCGATCATCTTCAAATTCGTAGCCATCTATATAAAAGGCCGGAAAGGATATACCACTTGTATATCAAAACTCAACCTCTAAAAAACAACAATTCAAAACAGGAGTTTCGCAAGGAGGAGTTCTGTCGCCAGTTCTGTTTAACATTTGTATGTCAGATATTCCAAACCCCCCAGAAGGGGTTAAACTCTTCTTCGCTGATTGCATGACTACATGTTCATCATACCACAGAATAAAAACAGCGCCATCACCTCTACACCGTGTCTGGATGAAAATGATGACACTTTAAACTTGTCATATTTTGGTCAAAAGTTATCAGATTGTCTGAAATTTTACACACAACTGTAGCCATATCTACACCAACTTGGATATTTGTTGAGAAATGCGAGTAATTTTGGCAAAATTATGGCTGTTTCAAAAAAGTACCCCAATTATATGTATGTATATGTATCTACCTGTACAAATCCATCTGCAATCATCTTGTACCTCTGCATTAACTGACTCGACAGCAAATTCCACAACGCATAATGGGACAATCAATATTCCACCCTAACAACTTTTAAACACAGCAAATATCCACAGACGCTGTCACAGTGACAGAAGAAGAAATAGACAAAATTTCGCAAACCATACATACCAACGCAGTCAAATTATACCTAAACAGCCGGCATCCCAACAAGATAATAAGCAACCAGGCACCTACAGTAAACAACTGAAGAAACCCTTCTCAGAAATATCAGATGTACTCTAGCACAAAATCACACAAGAAAATCACCACTTCTACTAACTTACAAGCACACAATAGATCCTCACGCATACCCATCTCCATTATGTCCCCTATGCAAGAATCAGAATCACAACACATAACGTGGAGCAGTAATTGCATGGAGCAGTAATTTAACAACTCTCAAAAAATAGGCAATAGCTTCTCATCGTTTGTGGGAAGGCTGTGGGAAACTAAAGACTGGAGAAGTGTTTGCAAGTAAAGCAAAACATAAGCTGCTGTATAGAGGTGCCATAAGAGAAGCCAAAAATATTGCCAATAGTAATATTACAAATCAATTACACGAATCTTTACTAAAACAAAGCCTATGTCGTTTGAAAAACGTGGAAAACTAAAATTTGTAAATCATCTAATATGAAGCCGTGCATCTATGACATATCTACAGATGAAGAAGCAGTAAATAAATTTTCAACATTTTTTTAAAAACTTGTTCTCCTGACACTCTCAAGTTTAATGAAAAGCATAAAAAAGAATTTCACTGAAATTTTGCCGAGTATACAGGTCATTTCTTCAGCGTAACCAAATTCAATATCAATGCAGACATGATTGGGTTGGCAGTTGCTAAACTCAGTTCGGGAAAATCTCCTGGGTGTGACGGGTTAACGACTGAACATTTGACTAATTGTCATCAGTACTGTTTTCCATGTTGGCCAAATTATTCAATTTAATGCTTATGTATAGCCATGTACCACCAGACTTTGGAAGGGGAATTACAATTTCTATTCAAAAACCGATTCCACGCGTGGAGCGCATCCAATTTCTTCTTTTCGTGGCATAACGCTAAGCCCAGGTCTGTCTAATGTTTTTAACATTGCATGCTGATCATATTTTCAAAATACCTCACTACTTCTGAGAGACAATTTGGTTTTAAAGCAAATGTTGGATATTCGCATGCAATTTACACTTTAAACAGTACTGTTGATTATTTTGTCTTAAATGAATCTATCGTAAACTTGCGTTTCCTCGATATATCCAAGGCGTTTGATAAAATGAATCACTCAGTACTCACGCTAAAACTTATGAAGCGCAACTTACCTAAACCAGTAATGCAACTTCTTTACTATTGGTATAGCATATAAAGCAATTGTGTTCGATGGGGGATAGCCCTGTCCACTCCATATCATTTAACTTCAGGTGTCCGACAAGGGAGTGTTATTCCCCATGTTCTCTTTGCAAATTATGTAGATAACCTGCTAAATAAACTTGCATCTCATGGTTGCATGTTTCATGGTGTATCAGTCAGCGCCATCACGTATGCCGATGATCTTGTCTTGATCTCCCCGAGTGTTTATGAAATGCAGTTAATGTTAAATGTGTGCTATGATGAACTAACGAACTTGGACCTCTGTATTAATTTTGATAAATCTGTTGCACTTAGAATAAGCAAAGGATGTAATAAAATATGTAGCAATATCGAAGCATTGAAGAGAAAAATTTACTAGGTAACAGAAACAAAATATTGAGGTATTTACATTCGAAGTGGGCACAAGGTTGTGTGCGATTTTGACAAACGAAAAGCCAAATTTTATCGTGCTGCAAATAGCGTATCTGCCAAGCTGGAAAATCTTTGAAACACTCCCGTTACCCTGCACCTTATGCAATCCATTGCCTTGCCAACCTTGACGTATGCGCTCGAAACACGGTAACAAAGACTCAAATTATATCTCTGGAACATCTTTGGTCTCGAATGTTTATGAAGCTTTTCAAAACTTTGAATCCAGCAATAGTACAAGAATGTCACTTCTTTTCTCGCCTACTGCCCGTAAAACACTTTTACACTATGCGTCGAGTATGCTTTTTGACTAAAATTGACTCTTCAAACAATTCGATATTGCGCCACATTCACGCTATTGTTAATGATAATTATAATGTTATATTGCAACTAGCCGAAAAATACAGTTGCAGAGAACAACTTTTCATTAACTTCCATCAAACAGTCGTTAAGACTCAGTGCAAGCTGGACATAGATAGCCTCTAATAATCTAATGATATTATAACATTGTTATTTGTCGTGAAGCTAATTTGACTCAGTGGACCGTTTCATCAATGTGTGAGCTATATGTGTTATCATATGTGTGTTCTTTCTGCTCTTTTGAGTGAATTAAAAGATATTTATATTGCATTATACATTATTGTATTATAATATTGCTGAGAAATTGACATAATGATATTTGTATGGAAAAGAGCAACTGATATAATTATAGCGTATGTTTACTTATCGAAGGTTTTTCTACTGTATTTGATGTTTTGTGCATGTATGTGCGTTCTCTCTTCTTTTTTGAGTGAATTAAAAGATATTCAATTGCAATTCACATGCAATTCAATTATAATATTATAATAGCATTATAAGCATTATAATATTCCGAGGGCGATCGGGGGGATTTCTCCATCCCGGTGGGATCCGGCGGGACAAGCAAATGTCTCTGCAGAGCCTGAGGGACATATGGTGACAAAGGGTTCATCCTGATGACGTGACCGCAAAGGGAGTGTTTGCATCGCAGGATCAGATCTTCAGTGTGAAAGAGGCCGTACGGCGGATTATTTCAGCGTTCTTCACCTTAAAAAACCAGCGGACACCCAGAATTCGTCTTTAACAGCGCACATGAAATGCCTTGAGACGGTTCATATCCGCTTTTTCTGTGGTCCATGTTTCAGAGCCGTAGAGCATGATGGGCACGATGAGGGTCATATATATATGCGTAGCTTCGTTGCTAAGAACAGAATGCGGTTGTCGTCATAGATTCTCCAGGTTTTTCTTGTTTCCCGCCGCCATCCCAACCCGGCACAGCTGTTTTGACCTTGCGCCATCTGTGGAACTAATCGAGCAGCGTAGATAAACAAAACTCTGCACGCCCTCAACCGTATGGCCGTTGATCGATGGATCAGGTGCGGTGGGGCCGCTCAGATGTTCTGAATCTTGGTTTAAGCCCATTATATATGCAGGCCATGCTTCAAGCGTGCGGCCTCAATTTTTTTCAGCGTTTTCGTGATGTTTGCAAGTGCACCCTCTATTGCGTCGACATCATCCGCATAATCTGCGTCTGAGAAGAGCTCAACAGATTTTTTCACACCACTTTTCACACTACTCTGAGGCATAGCCTGCTTCATAATCCAGTCCATAGCCTGCACAATGACGCTGTGACTAGGACGCAGCCCTGCCTGACGCTGGACTTGGTTTGAAAGCTAGGTGAAAATTGCTGGCCTAGGTGGTCCTGCGAGCTTGTCTGAATATGAAGGTTATTGATGAGGTCGAGGAGCTTCGTTGGCGTGTTTATTTCTCTGAGAGCCTTCCAGAGGGCATCCCTGTCGAGCGGCATTTGCATGCATTTGCAATTATGCGCTACAAATAATAGAACGTTTTGACTATTTTCTTTAATCATTAAAGAAAATACTTAAAACGTTCTATTTCTTGTAGCACATAATTGCAAATTGTTATAGACATCAATTTTGGTCATTATTAGTAATAATGACTAAAATTGATGTCTATAACAATTGGGCCCTATAGGATTATACCAGTTCAAGTCGATCTTTGTTTACTTTTGAGTTAGAATCACTACTACACTAATTTGGAGACGCTCTATCGAGCAGTGCTAGTGGAAACACTCAAAACGGTCTCTATCATGTCAAACTCGGGTATCTATAGGGCAGAAATTAAGCCCAAACTAACACGCTTTTAAGTTCTAGTTGATCAGAACATTAACAGTGCAATAATGAATCAAGTCTTTGCATATTTCATTGCTGACGTCATCTCGACGACTAATATTGGTATTCACCATTGCGAGTTAATCTCGAGTTGGTCAATCGGTGAGTTGAGAGTGACCGTTGTCAATCTCCTATGCCTAGCGTGACGTCACTCAATCCACCGATTGAGCCAACTCGAGGTTAACTTGCAATGGTGAATACCAATATAAGAGAAGTAGATCAAGTCATCATGAACCACTTTGTAGCGACTTCACGTTTGAAATATAATAGGCAGCAGTGGAGCTTCTACATTTGATCCATTATTGCATCAGCAAGTTTCGCTTGGTGTACTAAAATTCAATAGTGGGTTGAACTTTGAAATAGCTTTTTTGCGACATTTGACCACCTTATGCCGTAACTATTTTGCATTCTGACATCAGAATTGGTATCCTTACGTCTTCAAGAAAAACATTTCAAAAACTTGATTCCAGGTCATATTATTCAAATTTTTTGCATTTTTCTTCGTACGAGGTTTACATAACATGATCCACTATAATCCTATAGGGTCCAATTTAGCTTAAATAAGTATATGATTGTTAAGTCTGTTTGACTTGTAGGTTGCTGGATACATAAAGGAGCAGTCAGAGCATAACTTTCAGTGTATTGTTATTTCATTGAAAGAGGAGTTCTACAACAGAGCGGATGCATTGATTGGCACCTATCCTGAGGTAGGATATTAGATTGATGTCCTTTGCATTGCAACGCCATTTTTGTATTCAAATTGACAGTTAATGTATCTGTGTCATGCTTAAATTTTCTCTCTTTATTTTTATGTTACTTGGCAGAAGCTTATTTTAAAAACAATCTGCCAAACATTTAATGCTTACGCATTTGCGTGATTTAGATAAAAGTGGATAACAGTTTCAGATCCATGTTACTTACGGACCTTATAAACCTGATCGCGTTTTTATGGAAAAAATCAAGTTTTTTTTATTTTCAGCATATTTAATTTTTTTTCAGATTTTTTGCATATAATCTGATTTTTTTGCATTTATTACATATTTGCATATTTTTGGCATTAATTTTACCATTTATTGAATATTTCTGAACAAAATACATAGTTGTGTCAAGAAATTGGAATAACTTTATGATCTCGACTGACTTGAAAAAGAGCATTTTCAAGCTGCTTTCAATCCAATTATTATAAGTGACACTATATACTAGCCTTTCTATAATGGACATGGACAATAACCAGAATTTGAATTTCATTGATTTCGAATGGTATTGAAAGTTGCCATAGTCTTTCTCCAAACTTGCCTAATTTTTTTCACATTTAAACCGCTTTTTTTTCAAAAATGTAGTCAAATTTTTCTATGGTCACTAATTGTAAGCTTTGTTCCTCTGCTGGCCGGGGAACAA